>PVKB01000219.1:97665-238468 GCA_004027205.1 Ctenodactylus gundi | reverse complement strand
AAAACTAATGATAAAATATCCCCAGACATTTATAGCAACACAGCATAGCATATAAATCTCCTTAAACATCTGTAGAAAAATGTGGGTTTCATTTCTGTCTCTAAAGAAAATGTTATTCTACTCATAACTAAGACTTTGATTAATTTAGAGTATGAGGATGAGTCCAACGCTCAAAGTTTGTCACAAGATTCTTATTCATCAGCAATACTTTGAGAACTAAGAGTACTACTGAGCATTAATATCAAGTAAAAAAACATGGATATTTAAATTGTCCTATAACTAGAAAATTAAAAAGAAATGAAAATATATTTATTTAACTCAATATGTCAAAAAATATTAACACTTCAACATGTAGTCAATATAAAAAGTTATAGGGCAACCCTATTAAGGGCTCCCTCCCAGAGAGCAGATGGAAGATATCCTTTTGTCCTTGGTTTCTAAAGACTCTATACATCAAAAAAGTTTTTCGAATAAAAAGTTATCAATGAGTAAGATATTCTTATATTTTTTTATGTTCTAAGTCTTTAAAGTCTGTTATTTCACATCTCAATTTGAACTAGCCACAGATCAAAATATACAGAGTTAAGTGGCTACCGTGCTACACAGCACAGTATGGGCAGCACAGCTTAAGCACGCTGTTAACTGTATTCTAAAGGGGCTAGAGTTGGAAAAGAAACCATTGTTGGTCCTATGTGAGCCCTCTTCTGATTTTTGGCCACGCTGGTATCTCACTTATTCAATGAGCAGATGCTAATAAAGTTCTATTCAGGCAAGGCTCTGGCAAGACAAAGAGGCTAAACAATAAACAACAACAAAAAGCCTCACAGCAAACACAGAAAAGGAAAATGAGAGAAAGGAAGCCTCAGTGAGGGGATGCCTGTATTCCTGTGCACACGTGTTCTACAAACATGCCTCGACACCTGGCTCAACGGCTCAACTCCACTCTTCTGGTTTTCAAGCCTAGGTTTGGGATGGTCAAAGATGGTATTTCATGTCTTTAAAGAGAGAGAAAGAGAAAGAAAGAGAGAGATTAGTGCCCATGGTTTGCTAATCTAGGCATATACTTGCTGAAGTACTTACTAAGCATCTCTTTATATTACATAAATATAAGGGAATGGGACACTGGGGCCAATTTGTAAGAAAGTATGTGGAACCATCAAAAACTGGTAAGTAGCTATTTACATTATATATTAAGATGAAAGACAAAGTGAAAGAGGGGAGTAGGGTGGGGGAGGAGGGAGGGAGAGGTGGGTGAGGGAGGGCCAAAAGGAGAGTGGGAAAGCCCTTCTCACCTTGACAAGATACATACATGCACAAAATGCTCAACTCCATTGTAAACCTTGAATTTTGCGCATGTATACATATCAATAAAATGTGGGGGAAAAAAGATGTACTGTATAAGACATGGTCACTGACATTAAAAAGATTTCATTCTAAGAAACAGCGGCAAGGTTGATTGAGAGAAAATGGGTCAGTAGGATGTTTAACTGACTTTATGTGCATTCCTGAAATTATGACTCCATCATGGAAAATGGCTTAGGGAAATAAGTCTGCTATTAATACTTTATGTGACTGCACTGTCCCCATTTGCTGTACTGACTAGCCCAACATTTCTTTTAAAAGAGCAATCTAGCTGTAAAAATGGACTAGCAGATTTTATGAAAGAAAAAAGTCTCTCAATTCAGAAAACACAACTATGATATTAAAAAAGAGGCAGAAAAAGGAACTGTTAACCCAAACAGCAAACTGTATCATCAAATTTTTAAACATTCAACTGGTAGCATCAGATCTCAGCTCTCAAAGACCTCTATCTGAACAGATTTTTACCACTGCCTCTTTAAGATCAGCTGTCAGAGCTGCCGACAAGGAAGCACAAGGTCCCAGGTTCACACCTCAGCACCAGAATATGTGAGTGGAGCAGCACATGCCTGTAATCCCAGCACTTGGAGCTGAGGCAGGAGGACTGTCATGAGTTTGAGGACTGCCGTGAGTTTGAGGCCAGCCTGGGCTAAACAACAAATTGAGGACCAGCCTGGACTACAGAGCGAGAGACTCTGTCTCAAAAACAAACAAACAAAACCAAACTCTGTAAAGCCAGCTGTCATTCTTGATACTCTTCATCACACTTCTGATACTTTCACTTCTCTAAGTCCGCTCATCAAGGATCCACTCCCTGCTGTTTATTCTTTCCCCTCTCTCTAAATCTCCTTTTAAAATTCCATAGTTCTGACCACAGCTGTGACATTACTAACTTCGAAATCCTCAAAACTCTGTCCTCACATTTTTAAATACAGAGGGAACCTTCACCAAAATAAACAATGAACAACTGAATTTAGTTCATTTCAAACTGAAGTCCAACTACTCTCTCAAATCCCTTTGCCTTTCTATTAGTACTACAATCTTCCCGGGAATCTAAAGCTAGAACTTCAGCCATTTCACAAATCTCTCTTCTTGCCACATATTTAATCCACCATGAAATCCTGTCAACTCATAATGATTGCTCCTATACGCCAACTGCTTTTTTTCATATCTACTTTTACTTTCCTAACTCCAGATGTATTTATTTTGACCTACACTGTAATAAGCTAATACTTTAATCTGGCAGCTCAGAATGAAAGGTTCTGAGACTAGTTTGAAGGTCTCATTTCCTACAGGCATTTTTTAAGAGATCTGTGCAAATGGTTTCACTTGCCCCAATGATGCACATGGAGAGCAATATACTGCACTAAGCAGGCAAAAGGCATGAGGGCTAGATATCCCAGAATACTTGGGATAACACATAAAAAGAACCTCCTTGCATTCTACAAGACATTCTAGGCAGTTGTGACAGGTTATTTATAAAAGAAAAGCTTATTTTTATTTATCTGAGCCTAGGATCTGTTTTGCAAAGTAAGCATAACCACACACAAAGTTTTCTTTGAGTGTATGTATCAGGTAAATTAATGAAAATGTATTCTGCTTTGTTGTGAACGTTGCAAGCAGTCTTTAGACCACATCACTGTAACCACAACAGAAATAGAGGAGGAGCTGAGAACTGTATTCACAGTGACAGCACACACAGGTGTGAACATGTTGACTTCACTGTTTTTTATCATAGCCATGCTCAGGCAGTCCATCTAAGAGTGTTATTTAAATTTACAATCCTTTTAACTCCTTCTGTGAATCAGAGTTTAGGTATTATATTGATTTCAAAAGTATGCACACATATAGATAATTTCTGTAAATTGAAGACAATAAGATATAACAAAATTATAAAACAGGGCTTGAGTCTGACAAAAAGAAGAAACACTGGTTTACATGGAACAGAAATTCTAACTACAGCCTTTTTTCTGCTCAGAATCTTTCATGGCTTTCTTACTTTTATAGAAAGTTGTTCCAACTTGTATTCCTGGCATCCAATGTACTCAACACATTCCAAGTCTATGTCTTCAGATTGTATTCTCTTTATTTATTTATTTATTTATTGAGACAGGGTCTTGCTCTATTGCCCAGGCTTCTCCTGAACTCACTATGGAGTCCAGGCTGGCCTTGGATTCAAGATAATCCTCCCAAGTGCTAGGATTACAGGTGTGCACCACAATGTGCAGTTTATATGGTGCTGGAGAATCAAACTTAAGGCTCTGAGCTTGTTAGGTAAGCGCTTTAACCACACTGCCATTTCTCCAGCCGCAGACTGTATTCTAAGTAGCCCTTATACTCTTAAGAGTCCAACTAAAATAAATTTTATTTTCCTCCTACATAAATCCTTCAATGCCTTTGCCAATGCTCATCTTCCTACTGGAAAGCCCTGACTCTGTATTTCATCTACAACCTGATCATTCCTTAAACTCAATATAAACACTGCTTAATTTTCCCAAACACAAGGAATTACTCCTCCTCTGGACAACTGTATGATATTTCCACAAAATTCAACTGTATGGCTATAACTCATTTATAACTCTTGTTTTTCTTATTCAACTGTAAACCAGAGAGCATACTATAACAGCTCACAGCTCATGAGTGAATGTGATTCAACCATAACTTTTAAAAAATCTGAATACTAAGGCTCGGGCAACAGCTCAGTGATCAGAGTGCCCATCTAGGAAGCTTCAGGCTTTGAGCACTGCAAAATAACTGGGAGTGGCGAGACACACTGTAATCCCAGCACTCAAGGGGCTGAATGAAACAGGAGGATTATTGTGAGTTCAAGGCCAGCCTGAGCTACATAGTGAGTTCAGCAACAGTGTGGACTACAAAGAGAACATCTTAACAATAGTTAAAAATCAATACTGAAAAAAAATTCAGACTCACAAAAAACTAGATTTGAGATTTGTCTTGAAAAGTCAGATCTAGCCACTCCAAACCTGAATCCCGTGTGTTAATAATTCACTTCAAAGGAACAGAAGCAACACTGACTGCTTAGGAAAAAGCAGGTATTCTCTGACTTACCACAGGCCACATACATAGAGACTTCTACCTAACTTAGATCCCCTTTTGGACCCCAGTGTATTATCTAAAGAAAAAACTCTTAATCCTTCTATGTAAGTATGTATTTACACCACCTTCTAAAAGTGTAGGCATTTCAGTCAACTAGGAGGAGCAGGCCCGTAATCCCAGCACTTTGGGAAGCTGAAGCAGGAAGATCACAAGTTCAAGCCCAGTCCTGGCAACTTAGTGAGAAACTGTTTCAATTTCAAAACCAAAAAACGGGCTGGTGGTGTAGTAGGTGTGAAGGCTTGAGTTCTATCCCAGCACCATCTCCCTTAAACACAATGTAGGCATTTCATGAACAATTATCTACTGGTCAGCACAAAAAAACTAGGTTCCTTTCTTACCATTTCAGGAGAAAAAGGAAAAGAATAACTACTTCAATCTACTCCACTGCATCAGCCATCAATCTCTTCAGTATTATGTTGTTACTTGCTCAATCAAGATGCTAATGTGAGTCACTGTAGACATACTGCCAAATTTAGAATTACCCAATTCAACAGTAGCGAAAATCAAGGCTCTTGAGAAGTCAGATGAGACAAATACATATAATTCTTAACAAGTACTAGTAAGAGAAGTCTCAGAGATGCTCTTATTAGAAAATTTAAATAATCTGAATCATTTCAATAGCCACTGCGTAATTTTCAACCTGACAACCTAATCAGAATAAAAATATACAGACCCACATAATAGACTAATATTCAAATATAAGGTAAGAGCCTAGATATGTAGCTTAGTGACCGAACACCTAACATGTACAATGCTCCAAGTCCAATCCCTTACACTGCAAAATAAATAATTTAGAATGTAAAGTTAGGTATGCTTATTGAGGCTATTAACTTTACTAGTAGTGAGGGAACTCATCAACTGCTCATTTATTTCAGCTCCAAATAACTGAGGTTTTATTGCATTTCAAAAGTATGATGAGAGAAAATAATTTTAAAAGAGCTAGAGGTGGTCATAAAAAACGAGCCAACTGCCAATTATTTATTAAGTGGGAAAGAACTCCAAGGCAATACTGCACCTTCACCTTCAAAAAATACCTGCCACAGATAACGAGGCAAAAATGACATGAAAAGTGATCACCACAACTGGGAAGGCACATCGAAGTACAGAAAAAAAAAAGATGCTGTTCTAATAATCAAGTATGTAAGATAGGGGAAATAAAGTTAGCATGAAATAACTTCAGAATGACAAACCAAATCACTGTCTTTAATCAAATGTCTACTTTATCAAACTGGCAAGGTATCTGGCCTTTTAGAGAATTTACCACCATATGGTGACAAAGTACAATTTTATTTATTTTGGAAACTGGGGATTGTACCGGGGCCTTCACACTAAGCTACAATCCCCACCCCATTTTTTCTCCTAGTTTTGATTAGAGATACAGTCTCACTAAGATGCCACAGTGCCTAGGTAGGGCTTGAATTTGTTACCATCCTGCCTCAGCCTCCCAAAGTGCTGGGATTTTAGACCAGGACCACTGGGCCGGCTAAAGTATAATTTGAAAACAATCTTCAGCAATTATTGTCTCTTAACTACCAAAAATATTAATTAAGAGTAGGAAAGAGGTCCTTGGTTCAATCCCCAGTACTGCAAAAAAAGAAAGGAACACACGAATTGACTCTAGTGAGACTAAAGGGGAAGCAAGTTACATAAGACTGACAAGAGCATGGTATCAACTCAATCTAAGTGCAAAGGCACTAAGCAGAGCTATAAAATCACTCGTACCTCTGGATACGAAAATTCTATTCTTCAAGTTTCTGCCACAAAACATTGATATGAAAAAACA
This sequence comes from Ctenodactylus gundi, assembly GCA_004027205.1. NCBI lineage: Eukaryota > Metazoa > Chordata > Mammalia > Rodentia > Ctenodactylidae > Ctenodactylus > Ctenodactylus gundi. The sequence continues at coordinate 232,209 of PVKB01000219.1, read as the reverse complement.
TGTATTGCAAACAAATACATTCACAAAACAGAATTGGAACATGCACTAGTATGGACAGAACTAAATGAAAATGACATTTATACCAAGAAACAGTTTATACTCACTAATCATGACAATTATATACCTTAAGTTTAAGTAATGGTACATAACTGTTATCAGAAACTATCTTGGATTTAAAAAAAAGAACACGAAGTACTCATATGTAACATATATCATGCTGTAAGTAAAAAAGAACTGTTGATAAAAATTGCCAAGAAGGTTTACACTGCCTGTCAAAATGTGTTAACTAAAATGTGAGAATGGATTATAACCACCTGTAGACACACCTACCCCACATAATTCAACAAGAGTACACAAAATTCTAAACTTTAATGATAACGTATAAAGTCACTCATGCCCTCACAACATCCAATTCTTAGAATTAAAGAGTTTTAGAGCAAGGAAGAAATACCTCCTTTCACATATTTTACAGGTAAGAAAAATAGAGAAGTTAAGTAATTCATCCAAAATGATCTAACCTCTTGCTATGTCTAGAGACACCAATTTTTTTCCTTTACTTTTCCCTCCACAAAAAAAATCACTGACAAAGTCAGGAGCGGTGGTACATGCCTGTAACCGCAGCACTATGGTAGGCTGAGGCATGAGGATCTCAAGTTTCAAGCCCAGCCTGGGCAATTTACTGACACTCTATGTCAAAATAGAACAATAAAAAGGGCTGGGGATACCGCTCAGTACAAAGGGCCTAGATTCAATCACAAGTACTGCAAAATGAAAACAAAAATAAAACAAAACAAAACCCCATCACTGATGAAAGTAATCTACAGGTTTCTGATTCACGTTATGCTTAAAATAAATGTCTAAAGCTTTTTCTCATAAAACTTTCTCCACAGGAAATAAAAAGGCTAAGAGCGGGAGATACCATAATATATAGCTCATATAATCAACACCTGCCATTCTCAAGGCTGAGTAGTTGTTTCTGTGTTTTTAAGATTATAGCCTATGAGGGCTGGGGAATGGCACAGCAGTCAAAGCACTTGCCTTTCAAATGTAAGGCCCTAAGTTCGATTCCCTAGCACCACATAAAGCTGGCATGGTGGCACACGCTACAATCCCTGCACTCGGGAAGTTAAGACAGGCAGATTGCCCTGAGTCCAAAGCTAGTGCAGGCTATTTTGTAAGTTCAGGACTAGCCTGGGCTACAGAGCAAGACCCTGTTCAAAAGTAAATAAGATTTTATCCTATGAAATATATATATATATATATATATATATATATATATATATAAATCCCCACAACCAAAAAAAAAAACAGTTTCAGCCTCTCTTACCTGTACAGAGAAGTCCATCTTTGTAGTAAAGTGCATACACTCTGGCACTGTGTCCAATTAATGACGAGGTCTCAAAGGCTTCATGGTCCTCCAGTTGCTTCATTCTCAAAATAGCCTTCAAATAAACTTTCTTCCAGTGCAAAGCGTCCTGAACAGAATCATCTATCTGCCAGCCCAAATTTTTACAAGCAGTCTGCCACACCTCTGTACAGGCACTTATCACCTTATTCCACTGTTTAGAGACGAGGCAGCATGTGAGTAAAGTCTGAGGATCGAGCCATTTTAACAAATAAAAACTGAGCTCCAGGGGAAGGAGTTTGAGGAAGTCCCGCTTGAGGAGAGTCTCCAGGTTATTGGAGAGATGCCTGAGCTGGACTGCCCCACTCAGACTAATCAGGTGATCCAGAGTTTCATTTTTCTGCAAGTCCGTCAGAGAAAGAAACGTAACAGAAATGTTATCAAGCCATGTCTCAAAGTCCTTTCTCTCCATAAGGTTATGGAAAATTTTACCTGTGGCACATCAAAATATTGTATTAGTTCTGCTCAAAAAGACCATTCAAGCAAGACTGCTAACAAATGAAGTATTAAAAAAAATTAGTATAAAAATTTGGCATTACAACTTTATGCTTAGTTGCTACATTACAACTTTACAATTAACACACCACATTTATCTGAAACATTTCCATGCACAGGAAAGAAAATAAATCTGGGGAAACATACTGTCACATATCCTTATCTCTGAAACATAAATAAGATGGGTTGGTGTATATGATTTGTTTCTTTTGAAGTCTAGCACATGCTACATGCACTGTTCAGTAAAAGATCTATAAAGTATCCATGTGTTCATAGTGAAACTCTATTCTTTAATTCACTAGCCCCATCAAAATATAGAACTATCCACATAATGAATTTTTTAGTAATAAAAAATTTTGTAATAAAACCACAAAATTAAGTACCAGGATACGATAACCAGAAAGCAAGGATCTAGCACAGTGATCTAAGATAGTAGCTATCATGGTAGTCACCAGTTACCAAGATCACAGAACTGATTACACGCTTTTGCAATAGACGTTCAGGTGACAAGGTTTGAAGAATAAGCAGGTGTAGTAATTATATGCCTCAGGTATTCTGGTTGTTCCATCTCCTTTATGGCAGGTGCTGCCTGTTATAACATGAATTACCAAAGGTCTACCTGCTCTATTCCTATAAGCTCTATTCCTATGAGCCACGAAGGTCCTGGAAGCCTGCACAAGTCAAATGAAATACTCTTGATGCTGCAGGATGTGGTGGCACATGCTATAATCCTTGGTATGTGGAAGGCTAAGGCAGGAAGGTCACAAGTCTGATGGCAGCCCGGGGTACAGAACAAAACCCCATCTCAAAACAACGGAACAAAAATTCTTTTACTTTTTTGATTGTTGTTTTGTTTTTTGGAAACAGGGCCTAGTTCAAGTGGGTCCTGAACTCACTCAGGCTGGCCTTGAGCTCAAGGCAATCCTCCTGCCTCAGCCTTTCAGTGCTGGGAATAAAGGTATGCGCCATCATGCCCAGTTTAATGTGGTGCTGGAAAACTGCACTTGTTAGACAAGGGCTTTAACTGCTATGCTATTCCTCCAGCCCGAGAACAAAAATTATGATACCCACCAACACCAAAAAGTATCATCTCCACCACTTTCAGAAAACTACAGGTCAAAGAAGAGAACTGATTTGCCTACAGTCTAGTGAAGAGCTAGTGAAACAGAACAGATCAGTTCACTAACCAATCTCTGAAGTCAGTGGGAACCAGAAGGATCACAATCTGATGAGACCTGAGGGTTCTTTGTCTTCCTCTCTGATTATATTGTTTTTAAATTACTCCAGGAATAATGGCAACAAAAAAATTACAAGGTATTATCAACTCACTCTTTACAGTGTGGGCTCAACTAATGGAAAGGGAATGATGGATGGATGAACAGATTTAAAAAAAACAAAATCAATTAAAAAAAAAAAAAACTTTTCCCAAAGACTGGCCATGTATTGACATATGTTAATACTGACAATACTCTCTTTATTTTCCTATTTATAAACATTTCCATGATTATTTTTTCTGACATAGGGTTTTGTGCTATAGTCCAGACTGGTCCTGAACTTACTATGTAGCTCATCCTGGCCTCCAAAACACAGCAATCCCTGTGTCTCACTCAGCCTCCCAATTGCTGGGATTTCAGGTGTGCACAACTATGCCCACCTTATATGATGCTGGGAGATTGAACTGAGGGCCTTGTGCTTCTTACTAGACAGGCATTCTAACCGCTGCTATTCCTACAGCCCATTTCCGTGACTTAAAGGAATCATTTTCAATCTGATCACTTAGCTCATTACAAGATGGCTACTTCATTTTGAAAGCTTAAGTTCACATCAATATGGAAGAGAAAAATACATTTCTTTCCAGATGTATCACCTACACAAAAACCAAGTGTCATATTCCAAGAACAAAGCAGTTTATTAGTAAAAGCATTCCAACCTTTCGATCACATCACGTACTATCTAATAGGTTTGGTTTCAGGAACTAGGACTGGACCTCAAAAGAAAAATCCCAAAATAAAGGGTTTAGACTAGCGATGGGATTAGTTTATATGAAAGATTTACCTGAGTGGCAAAAAATAATCAGTTGTATCAGCTTATTACAAGATAAGAAGCTCCTTCCACTTTGTCTTAGCAACCCTCTTTAACATTTCTGGAAAATCCCTACCTTTGAGGGGTCTAGGAATCTACTCCTGAGCTACCTCTTGAGCCCCTTTGTTTTGGAAGGGTGAGGGAAGCAGGGTCTTTCTGAGTTGTTTTGCCTGGGCTGGAATTTAACAATCCTCCTACTTAGCTTCTTGAGTATCTACTTTTAATAATTTCACTCATATAACAAAACAACCCTCTGTGGACACTTGCACAATGTCACAATTATTTAATATCAGCCAACTAAATACAAATAACATGCCTAGGTTGGAAATGTAGCTCAGTGGTAGAACACTTGCCCAGCATGCACAGGTTCCTGAGTTCAATCCCCAGCAACAACACACACACACTCACATACACACACACTCTCTCTCTTTCCTAGAATTTTTTACAGTGAAATATATGAAGAGGCTTACTCCACCTCACCTATACACATACAGTATCTGTCACTGAAATGTTTATGAGAACTGACTTACTTAAAATGTCACAAAGCAAATTTAAAGTACCCACTAATATATTACCTGGCCCCCAACATTCAGAAATATTAAGACACACCCCAAAACTGGCCAAATTAGTATGCCCACAAGCTTACCAGACATTACCCTTAAGGAGCCTAGACATTTCTGAGATTTACATATTCTAACTCCAAATAAAAATTTTACAACTCATACACTAGTGACTGTCCTTTAAGCTTTCAAGCCCTTATAGGAACCTGTTTTCTAGTCCTTCATCTAATCTTTATGAAAAAATCCATCATCCCCTAGTAATGTAGATCAAACCCAGGGATAATCTACCACTAACCTAGACTCTCAGCCTTTTTTAATTATTTATTTTGAGACAGGGGCTCAATAAGTTACCCATGCTTGCCTTGAAGTTGTGATCCACCTGCCTCATCTCCCAGGTAGCTGGACTTACAGATATGGACCACAGTACCTGGCTAAAGAAGGCATTTTTAAAAGATAAAGTAGGTTACATTAACTCTGCAGAAAGAACTCAAAAACAAAAAACAGGGCTGAAGAAACAGCTCAGCAGTTAAAGCGCTTGCCTAGCAGGCACTACACAAGCACTAAGTACCGGAGTCTGATCCCCCACCACAACATAAGCTGGACGTGGTGGCGCATAAACTCAGGAGGCTGAAGCAGAAGGAATACCATGAGTTCAAGGAGAGCCAGGACTACACAGTGAGTTCAGAACCAGCCTGGACTACAGAGTGAGACCCTGTATCAAAAAAAAAAAAAAAAAAAAATTTTTGTCACTATTCTAAAATAATCAAATAATCTTTGAAGGGGACTTCTGAAGGTCATAGATTTAAACTGAACTCTCACATTTTGTAATGGCAGCACAAGTTCCCTGGAGGGAAACCTCAGGAAGTGCAATTTCATTTCAACAGGAGGAGGTTTTAAAACATCACAACATCCCAACAATGGCATAGCCACCTCCAAAGCTCCCCATTACTGTGAATAGTCAGGACAACTGGATAGCAGAACAGGATAAATAAAAAGGCTCTGGAATCAAAAACATTACTTCTTCAGCCACTTTCCACATAACCATGGCAATGTTCAAATAACTTTTCTAAGCTTCAGTTTTGTTATTTGTAAAATGGAAGTTATCACCCAACTTCCAGATCGTGACAATCAAAAACAAAGCAGGAACATGCACAGCACAGTTCCCACTTCACGGTAACTCAGACAGCACTTCTTATGAGCTACATCCTTGTGAAACATGGCATGAATTCTTTCTGTGGCACTGAGGCCGAAACGAATGCTGACCACTAACATTCCTTTCAACTTTCTGATACTACAGTTTCTTTAAATATCAGAAAGAAAAATTCAGGGACCAAACTTACTGGATGTTTAGTTTTATAATTAAGGGCAGACATTGATTTGAAGCTGTAACTCTCCCTAGGTGCTTTTTTTCTCTCCACCCACACCCCTGGTGGTCTTGCTATCTTTTTCATCCACATCAACCTAAATGTTAAACTTGCCCTTGATATTAACAAAGCTGAGGAGATGTGTGGCATGATTAAAAGCTTCCCAAGCTGAGAGATGGGTACCTGAGTTTGGTCGAAATCTATGTTCCCTCTGGTAACTTTCATATTTGTACTGGTTAAAGACTAAAACAATTCTCATAAAATCACTTCATCTGGAGGCTGGAGGAACAGCTGTGGTTAAAGCCCTTGCCTAGCAAGCGCTAAGACAAGAGCTAAGTACCCAAGTACAATTCCCCAGCACCACACAAGCCCGGGCGCATGCCTATAATCCCAGCACTCAGGAGGCTGAGGCAAAAGGATTATCATGAGTCCAAGGCCAGCCTGGGCTCTATAGTGAGTTTAAGACCAGCCTGGGTTAGAGAGCAAGACCCTGTCTCAAAAACCAAAAAATTACTTCATTTGAACATTACAAGTTTACAGAAAGTATCAGTACTGTTGCTTTTAACTAACAAAAAAAGGGAATTCACAGGCCAAGAAGCAGTGGCTTTCTCAGAGTTACACAGGAAATCATAGAGTCAATGCCTTGCCCAGTCCTCAGCCACTCAAAACAAAACAAAACAAAGCCCCTATCCCTAGGTCTTATTAGAGACAGTATACTGTAGATGCTGTCTGGATGCAGATGAGTTTTCCTCTCCAGGCCTCATCAAGGATCAAAGCCAGTCACTTGCTGCTGGAAAGAAGACTTCCTCTTTCATTATTTCCTATCATGCATAACTAGTTATAATGTACAGACTCTGAAAATATATGTATGCATACTTATAAACTTCAGTATGCATAAAACATATTTGGAGTATTCAAGAAACTTGGTAACCCTGGCAGCCCCCAGGAAGAACCAGAGAGCAGCGGAAAAAGGATGAGAAGTTTCTTTTAATTGCCTAACTTTCTAAATGGAAATCCATACAGATATAGTATCCGTTTGAAAGCCTTTAGTTCTAAATACTTAAAAGTTTTAAAGGAGTATAAATAAATGCTTATAAAATTTCGGCTCTGCAACTCCACTTCTTACTGGGTGGCCCTGGGCACCTATCCTAAGCCCAGCTTCCTCACTTGTAAAATGCAGCCACTATATCATTACCTACAAGAGGTTTCCTGGGGATTAAACTGAATAATGCACATAAACTGTTCAGCACAATACCCGGTAAACTGTAAGCCTACAATAAATACCAGTTACCGTTATTACTTAGGATTAATACTATTATCTTTCCTTTTCTTTCCAAACGATACCTCACATACACACCTGTTTCCATGGCATACCCACAATTATGGCGCAGCTGTTCCTCACACAATTTCAACGCTGTGAACTCCATAAACCACCTCTCTGCCGTTCATCTTTCACAGGCCTGGTAGCCCAGGAACATCACTGTTAACTCATTTCGCAGCTAAGGGAACTGAGGCACCAGGGCAGGAACTCGGAGACCTAATTTTCCTATCCCTAAAATGTACTCCAGATCCCTCAGCCCATTCGTCGCCCCCAGGTACCCTGCTCCCGGAGCCGTGTTCCGCGCGGCACTGACCTGAGCGAGCGCCCGGGGGCCCAGGACCTCGCGCCGGGCTCACAGCGACTAGGCGCGCTCGGGCCGCCAGAACCTCGCAGCGGCCAGGCCCGCTCCGCAGCCATGGCGCCTGCAGAAAGAGAAAGACAAACACCCCGAGGCGCGGCGGATCAGCACAGGCGCGAGGGCTACACAACCCCCTCCCTGCCAGCCCCGCCTTGTACACAGCCAGACCTGGACCTGCGGCCGCCGCTGGGGGTCCGCAGCCTCACGGAGGAGCGGCTTCCGGTGCTGCTTGCGTCATCTCCGCGCGTCCTGCCACCCCCTGGCGTCCGGCGGAAGCGGCTGCACTTCCGGCTCCCCGCCCGGAGTGGGAGGTAAGTAGGAAGAGGGAGAGAAGCGGTAGTGAGCGCTGTATGGTCTTCCCCGAGGTTGTGACTGCTGGACTTGTTTAAAACTTAATTCAAGCTGTATTTTCAGATTGGTCCAAAGTGTTTATAAACCTCACCCAGTTTTAATTTAAACTACCTCAGTGGCAGTTTTAATTCTTTGCTCACTTAATAAAACGAGAAAGTAGGTGTAGCTAGAGAAGTTGAAGGATGTCTGAATGAAAACAATCCATCAAACACCTATTATATCCCAGCTATTAACGTAGCAAACAAAAATCCGCGTAGAGGGAGGATGACAGATACATAAGCAAGGCATAGGGCAATTATTAACAAGTGGTAATAAGAAAACTAAAGAGTTGGGGGGAAATACACATTTGCTTACTAAACATATTATGCTTTATTTTCTTCATCTGCATAACGGTTGCATCTTACCGTTTTGAGGATTTTAGGATATGAGGAATGCAAATCTTTTAGCATCAAGAATTAAAACTGCACCAAGTACTACACAGAAACACCTCCTATGAATCCTACAACAGTCTTACAAAGTGTTAGCCATTATTAGGCCAATATTAAGAGATGAGGAAAGTGAAGTCAAAAGAAGTTTAGGTATCTGGTCTAAGGTCATTGAAACTGACTACCATAGGATTTAAACTCAAACCAGCTTTGGAGCACAAGTTATCTTTGTGTTTCTATCATGCCCATAGCTGCATTCATACACACACACACACACACACACACACACACACACACACACACACACACACTGTGCTATTCAGTAGTCAGTAGCTTCTTGTAGCTGTTGAGCACTTGAAAATACCTAGTAACTGACGAACTCAAATCTTTAATTTAAATTTACATAGCTACATACCTCTAATAGCTTCCATATTGGACAACACAGTTCAATTATATAGGCATAACCCACAATATAAATAATAGAAGTCACATATCCAGTTAGGGGTGTCACTGGCTAGAATGAGTTCTTGTTTTTAGTAATAATGGAAATCAAAACTAAAGTACAAATATTCTGGAAAAATCTTTAATTAAAAAGAGAAAATGTTAAAGGACTTTATTCGGGAAGAGCTAACAAAGTCAGGCTGACCCTTCATAAAAGAGAATAAGAAAAGTGGGAAACATACCTTCCTGGCAGGAGAAATGCCACAATCAAGAAAAATGAGAAAGGACTCCAGCATAAGCAGCTGGGGGGAGGGCACATTCTGATAAAGGGGATTCTTCTGCACCACTCTGAAAACGCAATAGCCCAGCTTTAAGGACTAGCCTGTACACTGGGGTCTAGTTTATCATGTCAGCTCCTATTCAGTCAACATATGCCCATGCTAAACAAACTGAGAAGAGATTTTTTAAATTAAGATTTTAAACAGGATACCAAATGAAGGTTAAGCTTTGCTCTTAACTACCTAATAGGAATCTGAAGGCCCAAGTGAAGAGTCATGGTCTACAGCAAAAAAAAAAAAAAAAAAAAAAAGGATTTTAAGTCCCTGACTGTTCTCATATATAATTGTAGCAGATAAGGACCCAGGATTCTGCCTGTCTCCCATCCCTATGGTAGTCTCTGACTATGTCATGATTACGTCAGTGGTAGAATGCAGCTAAGTTCTAAGCATCCTGACTCCATCTACGATACTTAGAACATAGGAAACAAGAATTGTGCAAGGTGGAAGCCAAGTATGGGTCCTTGAAGTCAGGTCTCAAAAGAGCAAATTTTATTTGGTAGGCAACAGGAAACCATTTTGAAGTAAAATTGTTTTTTTTAAATAAAGATAAGTAGAAAGGAGACAAGAAAAACGGTAAGTTTAGAATTATACTCCTAGGGCTGGGGCATGTAGTTCAAAGGTTCAAGGGCTTGCCTAGCACGTGCAAGGCCCTGGATTTGATTCCCCAGCACCACATAAACTGGGTATGGTGTTACACACCTGTAATCCCAGCACTCCTGGGACATTGCCATGAGTTTGAGGCCATCCTAGGCTACATACAGAGTTCAGGACTAGCTCGAACTATAGAGCAAGACCTTCTCTAAAATAAGTAAGTAAGTAAATCAATAAATAAACAAACAAACAAACAAACTCAGGCTTTTTCCATCACAGGAAACTCACTCAAAAAAATTTATAAGTGTCTTAAAGATACAGTGAGTTTTTCACCCATCTGTTAGGCTTCCTTCCACAGAAAGCAGGCAGCATATCTCAGCTTTAAACACATGTAAAGTCTGCATTCTAACATGGCCTGCCAGATGAATAATATGGAATATGTACACATCCTAGATTATGCATCTAGAGGAAAACCTCAAGACTACATAAAAACACCCAGACCTGAGGGCAAATCTCTTGGGCCTTCCCTCCCAGGTAGTGGAAACTTTTACTGCTCTGTCCTTGATTCTAAATAAAGACCTAGGCGCTGGAGAATGACACAGCACAGCAAGTGCACAGCCCTGAGTCTGATTCCCTAGAACCACGTAAAGCTGGGAGTGATGGCACATGGCTGTAATCCCAGCACTGGGGAGACTGAAGCAGGAGGATTTCTGTGAGTCCAAGGCTAGCCTGGAATACACATGGGAGGCTGAGCCAGGCAGATTATCCTGAATCCAAGGCCATCCTCAGCCACACCAGTGAGTTCAGGATCAGCCGGGGCTACAGAGTGAGACTGTCAAGAAAAAAAGAAATACAGACCCACTGTTCATAAATAAAACAAAATATATCCAAACTTGGCCATAATCTCTCTCTCTCTCTCTCTCTCTCTCTCTCTCTCTCTCTCTCTCTCTCTCTTTCTCTCTCTCTCTCTCTCTCTCTCTCTCTCTCTCTCTCTCTCTCCCCCACTATTCCACTATTCTCTGGGTAAGTGTACTTTTTGAATTCTACCTAATAAATCTGTTCATGTCTCTCATGACATATCTTGAACTTCCTTTTTCTGTGATGGAAGTCAGCAAATTGGCGACCTGCCCTGTGTGTGGACTGAGTTGAAGTCCCTACCTCTGCTCTGGGCAACCATCTTGGACCTTGCCAGTGATAAGTGTAGACTTCTAAGCCAGAGTGGCTGATGACAACATAAGGCACTTAGCAAGAGACGGATCCATCGAGTGGATAGCCGATGTAAAAACAATAAAGAGAACTCAGCACCAATATCTCTACAGCAAATGGTTTCAACTCCCATATGGTATAGAAGTTAAATCAAACTGAAAAATTCAAATGGAACTTCCCCATAGATAAAACTGCTTGATTTTCTCATGTATAAAGAAACCAGGCGCTGGAGGAATGGCTCAGTGGTGAAAGCACTTGCCTAGCAAGGACTATGTCAAGCACTAAGTATCCAGGTTCAATTCCCCAGCATCACATAAGCCAGGTGTAGTAATGCATACCTGTAATCACAGCACTCGAGAGGTTGAGGCAGGAGGATTGTCATGAGTCCAAGAGCAGTCTGGTCTACAGAGCAAGGCCCTGTCTCAGGAAGAAGGAGAAGGAGAAGAAGGAGAAGACAAAGAGGAAACTAAACTGTATAAAATCCAGGAGCAAAATTCATGATGATAAAAAAGAAAAACAAAATATAATTCACACTTATTGTTAATTATTCATAAATTCTCAAAGACCCATTAAATGGATAGATTTAAGTATATGTAAATTACCCCTTCATGTAAAATTTTTAGGTTAGGTTTTCCTACTTGGTAAAAAGTTTCAAGGTTTCATGATGGTTATTCAAAAAATACAGCAACTTTTAAGCAGGGCATGATGATAACATGCTTACAACTCCAGCACTCTGGAGACTAAAGCAAGAGGATCACAAATTTGAGCCCAATTTAGTGACATAGCAAGGCCCTGTCTCAAAAATGAATGAATGAATGAATGAATGGGAGATGTAAAGCCCCTGGGTTCAATGCCAATGCTAGGAGAAAAGAGAGTAGCCAATGTTAAATACAGGAATTTACTTCTAGCTAAATAATCACTAAACTGTTGTGAATTGCAGGTAGAAGATCAACATGCAAAAAATCAAGATAAAATAGAGGCTGATATGAGGGAAGAAGGCTCAATATAACTACTTAGGTGACAGGAACATGAAAATAAACTGAATTTTTTTCTCAGATTTCCTTTTGTGGTACCAAAGATGAAACCCAGGGCCTTCACACTGAGCTACATCCCTGCATGTTTTTATTTTTCTAATTTTTTTTGAGACAGGGTCTTTCTCTGTAGCCCACGGTGGTCCTGAATTCACCATGTAGTCCAAGCTAGCCCTGGACTCACAAACATGTGCCACCACAGCCAGCTTTGTGTGGCGCTGGGGATTCAAACTCAGGGTCTTGCACTTGCTAGGCAAGCACTTTAACCACAGTGCCATTCCTCCAGTTCCACGCCCCCTTAACTTTGAGATACGGTCTTGCTAAGTCATCCAGGCCAGGCTCCAGTTTGTGATCCTCTTGTCTCAGCCTCACAGAGTGTTGAGATTACAGACCTGTGCCACAGAGACCACCCTGACAGAAACGTTTTTGTTGTTTAGAATTCCTACATGCTTTAAAAAATCCAGCCAACATCAAATGCTTAGTCTTTTAAAATCTGGCTAAAATGAACTATATGGTGTTTCCTATTTGAAGATAAGCTTACCTGAAGGAGGTAGTTTTTACTGACAGCTGAGTTAGTAAAGTTCTTACATAACTTATGCCAAGTATTCAGAATACTCCCTAGTGAGATACACACTAAGCCTAACATGATGTTTCCTTGGGGAGACACAACTATGCCTCCTTACTCAGAAGACATTCCTTGATGTTTAGAAGAATTTTTCCATGTGTGTGCTAGAGGGAGCAGGCACTGTCCCAACCGTTTAGCTTTTTGAGATGCAAAATACTAGACAGTATTCTCTTTGGGTGATGATGCTATGGAGAGATGATGGTTGGGATCTGCTCTTCAAATCCTCATACATACTTTACCAGGAACTCTGCACGAAGCCAAGGGGTCAGTTTCATAGGACACACAAGGCTGGGAGCAATTGAAGAGGCTTGCTTTCTCTATTTGTTCTGGATTCACTCTACCTGTAATATGACCAGCACTCCCTCTCCTATGCAGTCAGCATATAATGTGGGACAAAAGCTCAGGCTGATTGGCAAGAAACCTTATCCTTAAAGTTGGAGGCACAGAGGACTGTGTTGCAGGTGCTCTTCGACGGGAGTGATCCTGAGACACACTGGGGCATAACTTGGCATCTGGATTCAATAGTTTCCAAAGTCTTGAAATTGCTCACAGACAATATGCAGGTAAGTTTCTGGTAATCTTTGAAGCATTTGCTGTGTACTACAATAGGCTCTGAGGAAGCTGAAGTTTTTTCTATGTGTAAACACTGAGGGAATGGAAAGGAGTTCTGATGAATTCTGGAGTTTGTTTTGTTGTTGTATTTTTCTTTTCAGTAGGTATGGATATGGAAACATGGGAATCAGGATTCTCCAATGGTTAAGAGTGAGCTTTAGAGGCTGGAGGAATAGTACAGCGGTTAGAGCGCATGCCTAGCAAGCACAAGGCCCTGAGTTCAATTCCCCAGAACCAATAAGCCAAGCATGGTAGTGTATGCCTATAATACCAGCACTCTTCAGAGGAAAAATGTTGTGAGTTCGAGACCAGCCTGAGCTACGCAGTGAGTTCAGAACCAGCCTGAACTAAAGGGTAAAACCTTGTCTCAAAAAAGGTGAGTTTTTGAAACTAACAGATTAGAACGCAGATCATAGCTCAACCCCAATGCCTTACCCACTGTGTGTTTTTTCTTGGGCATGTGACTAAACCACTCAATGCTCAATTTAGTTTTGGAGATAACCTGTCAGAAAGGGATTTTACCAGAGATGAATGGAATGAAGTGTAAAGTGCTTAGCATAATGTCTGGAACACAGAGAGTGCCCAATAAAAGGTAACTATTATCAAGGGGACTTTATTGATCAAAGTTAAACAGCTTTAATTCCTTTCTTTCCTTTTTTTTTTTTTTTTTTTTGGTTCTGTTACATTACAATTCTGCATATTCCTTTCCAGGTGGAAAGTTTCCATCTCCTTTGATGAGGTTCAGTAAGCTTGATTCAGGTCTATCTTAGATCTATGACGAGACACTATGATGGTGGTAGGAATATTCCCATATTGACAGACGTATCAGATGAATTAGGAGACACTGTCCAAACAGACTGTGATTTAGTATTAGGTTAAACTGGAAAGTCATACTAGAAGAATGTAAATGATTGATCATAGCCAGTGTGTGCTGGCCAACAAAACCAACCACTTCATGGAAAAATAAGCTCTTGACCTTTGTAATTAGAGAAGAAACTGACCCAAGTGCTTCCATTCAAGAAAGAACATCATATATTTTCCTACAGATTTTTTTTTATCACAATGATACCATTTGTTATAGCCACATGTCTATGTCTGCTTCTTCTTTGTATCTTCAGTGACTAACACGGGATTTTGTGTTATAGTAAGTAGGTTTTCATGCAAAAAAGAAGAAACAACATTTTTCTCAGCATTCACTTTTGGGCCAAACCCTAGGCATGGCAGCACTGGAGAAAAGAGAAACATAGAAACGTGATACGTGCTGTCTAGGCGACCACAATCTAGAAGAGACACATAAGAATAAACACTTAAATCAGATCATCCTCTAAGAAGTCCATAGAGACTTCGGGGGGGTCAAACACAGGAATGGAGTTTGAAACTTTAATGAACACGTGGCCTTTTTGTTTTTAATTTAGGTGTCATTCTGCAGACTTCGGAGTCACCAGTGGTGTTTTATTTTGTTTAATGTCATACTATTTCATGCCTTGCTTTTTGGGGCTGACTTTGTAGAAGAATATTTTCTGCATTCTCTGCCTCCTCTGGATATGAAAATTCTTGAAATTAAGGACAAGGCAAGAAAATTAAACATGGAGCCCCTAAGAAGTAATCCCTCTAAATATTATGTCCTGAGCCAGCCAGAGGTGTGTAAAGACAAGAACATTTTTTTGCTCTGTCTCATCTTCAGTAGCCCAGGAAATGCAACAAGGCGGGACCTCATCAGGAAAACCTGGGGTAATGTGACCCGTGTCCAGGGACACTCCGTTCTCGCACTGTTTGCTTTGGGAATGCCTGTGCTGGTAGCCACTCAGAAAGAAATAGACAAAGAGTCCCATAAAAATAATGACATAATTGAAGGAATCTTCTTAGACACTTCTGAGAACCAAACCCTGAAGATCATTGCAATGACGCAGTGGGCTGTGACATTTTGCCCTAATGCGCTGTTCATTCTCAAGGTCAATGAAGAGGTGTTTGTCAATCTACCAAGCTTGGTGGACTATCTTCTCAATTTGAAAGAACATCTTGAAGATATCTATGTAGGAAGAGTTATCCATCAGGATGCACCCAACCGAGACCCTCAGAGTCAAGAATTTGTCCCTCTTAGTAAGTATCCAGACAAATACTATCCAGACTACTGCAGTGGTGAGGGCTTCATAATGTCCCAGGATGTGGCTCGGATGATGTATGTGGTTTTCAAAGAAGTACACATTATAGTGCCTGCTGATGTGTTTGTGGGAATTTGTGCTAAAGCCATTGGACTTATACCCACCCACAGTTCAAGATTTTCTGGGAAAAGGCACATCAGATACAACCGGTGTTGCTATAAGTTCATCTTCACATCCTCAGAAATTTCTGATGCTGAAATGCCCCTAGTATGGAAGGAAATTAATGATGGGAAAGAATGTTCACTGTTCGAGACTTACTATGGGCTCATTTCCTGCAAACTTTTGACGTACTTTGACAGCTTTAAACGTTTTCCAATGGGGACCATACATAACAATGCTATGTACTTTGGTGATTAAGATTTGTTTTATTAATAAGTCTATTATGTGTGAGTTGCCTTCTACCTGTTATACTTAGCAAGGTAAGAAACATTCTTAGTACTCTGATGTACTCAGTCTTCTTAAGATCTCACTTTAGGAAGTTTAAGTTAGTGTGCTATGATTCTTTTCAGAATAAAATCTTTCAGAAAAGATTACATTTGAATATACCCTTTAAGTCTTTAAGGCTTCTATTACCATCACATAAGGGCCAGAACTCTCAGTGTATATTTTTAAATGTCTTGTACCTCTCTATTTCATTTTATGAGGGCACATACTTTGGAGTGCGTACTTTTTCTGTGGAACTGGTTGTTGAACACAACCTTTACTCTGAGATACATCCCCAATTCCTTCTCATTGTTTGTCTGAGACAAGATCTTGCTAAGTTGCTCAGGCCGGGCTTGAATTTGGCAATCTTCAGAATGCCCTGAGATCCTCAGTCTCGTGAAGTACTGGGATTACTAGCCTGTACCACCAAGCCAGGCTGAGTGTGTATTTTTGAATTTGTTTGTAATAAATCTTTGTAAGCCTCTTAAAAGGTAGAAACTGATAAATAAACATTGTATATATTTATGCATTGTATGCATATATTCTGGAATGACTACATCAGCTCCTTTACATGGGTTACATTACATAACTCTTTGAGCATTGAGAATATTTAAACCTGGGCCTAGTTCTGCAGGGCTATAATCCCCTCACTGTGGGAAATTGAGGCAGCAGGATCCCAAGTTCATGTCTAGCCTGGTCAGCTTAACAACCTAGCAGGACCCTGTCTCAAAATAAAAAATGGACTGAGGATGTGGCATAGTGCAAAGGCCCTAGGATGGATCCTCAGGAGAGAGAGACAGAGAGAGAGAGAGAGAGAGAGAGAGAGAGAGAGAGAGAGAGAGAGAACAGAAAGTGAGGGAGTCTACTAGTAATTTCCAAGCATATAATGTATTGCTTTTAACTATCATTACCACGAAGTTCAATAGATCTCCAAAACTTATTCCACCTATGAAATTGTCTTTTTTCATCCTTTGACCAATACCTCCATGGTTTCCCCATCTTCCAGCATGTGTTGACCACTATTTCTGTAAGTTTGACTTCTTTTGATAGTGGGGAATCAGCTCAAGGCCTTCAATAGCTAGTCCCTCAGCTTATTCTTTCCCCTAGAGAGGAAAGATTTATTTTAGCTCATTAGCTTACAGTTCAGAGTTCTTAGTCTATTCATGGTCAATTGGCAATGGTAGAAGGGCACACTATGGAGGGCCTGGCGGAGGACTGCTGCTCATCCCACTGGGACCAGGAAGAAGAGAGGAGAGGGCAGCAGAAGCTGCCTCTGCCTCTGCCTCTCTGCCTCTCTCTCTGCCTCTCTGCCTCTCTCTGCCTCTCTCTGCCTCTCTCTGCCTCTCTGCCTCTCTCTCTGCCTCTCTGCCTCTCTGCCTCTCTCTCTGCCTCTCTGCCTCTGCCTCTTTTTGAGACAGGGACTAAGTTGCTAAATTGTATAGGCTGGGCACAAACTTGCAAACCTTCTGCCTCAGCTTCTCAAAGTGCTGGGATTACAGGCCTACACCACCAGGCCTATCTGATTTTAATATTTTTGCACCGCACATATAAATGAGATGATGTTCCAGAATTATTTCACTTAACATGATATCCTCCAGGTTTATCTATGTTGTGGGAAATGACAAGAATATCCTTCTAAAGTTGGATAGCATCACACTGTGGATGTAATTCACACATTATTTGTTTAAAGAAAACAGATGGGCACTTAGGTTAATTCTATTGCAAATGCTGCTGCAATGAACATAGGAGTGGATGTATCTCTTTGACACGCCAATTTTATATCCTTTGGGGCTGCCAGATCATATCTTAGTTCTAATTTTAATTTTCTGAGAAACCTCCAAACTGTTTTCCATAGTGGTTGTACTAATTTCCATTTCCACCAACAGTGTGTAAGGGCCCCCTTCGATACAGCATTCTCAACAACATTTATCTTTCATCCTTTTTATACTATTTAAATCAATGCGAGGTGACCTCATCATGGTTCTGGTTTTTTTCCTGTATAATTAATAATGAACATTTTTTCCATGTAACTGTTGGATGCTTTTTACTTTATTTTGGGGTGTTTGTTTTGAGGTTTTCATTTGACAGGGTGATACTAGGTTGCTGAGACCAGTCTTGAATTCCTAGGTTCGAGTGATTCTCCCAGTTCAGTTTCCCAAGTGGCTTCACCCACAGAATGCTACTGTGCACAGTGCTGTTGGCCATTTGTATGTCCTTCTTTTGAGAAATGTCCACTCAAGTCCTTTGCTAATTTTTTAACTGGATTGCTTTCTTGCTATTTAGTTGAGTTCCTTATAAATTTTGAATATAACTCTGGGTTAGTTATACGGTTTGCATATTTTACCCCATTCTATGTGAGGTCTCTGATCCAGGAAGATAGGACGCTGTGGCTATTCAGGCCCAAGTGTGGGAAGATAAAAGTCAGCCGATGCGGTCTCCCTGAGCCTGGGCTCTGTACCATGTAGGTCAAGGCCTAAAACTGGTTGTTCCTCTGAATCAAAAGCTCCTGCTCCTTGGGGTCAGAGTAACAGGTTAGCTCTCACAATGGAGGCATTCCTGCTCCTGCTTTACTTGGTCTGCTTGATGCTTGGTAGGCAGGACACCATGTGGTCTCAAAAAGGAGAATCGCCACTCTTCTGCTGCACTAGGGCTCCAAGATGCCAGGGGCAAGGTGCAGGGTGTAACAAGAATAAGGCAGATAGAATACTTCTTAGACTCCTTGTTCCCAGGGATTAGGGAGCCACAGCAACTAGGTTGGGGATGAGTGCCATGGAGCAATGATGACAGGCCCTTGGGAAGGAGAGATGCAATGGCTCTGGTTTCCAGGAGCCATTTGAGGCCTTAAAAACTTGGTGCTATTCTGAAGTGTACGAGCAGTGATTCTAACAGCTTAGAGTGCAAATGAGCTCTCTCTGCTGGTGACTGTGACATCTGAGGTACAAGCAGGTAAAATGTGCCTTCAAAGAGGCCCTATCTCTGGTATCAGAGCCTGTGAAAGGGTAGAAGTCAGGGTGGCTCTTTTCCCGAAGCAGCTCAACAGCATAGCAGATGCTTCGGTGGGTACACTGGGGTAAGAATACTTTATCTCTTTCTTAGGGTTCCTTGGCAAGAATGGGTGTCGGTTACCTCAGTGGCAAGAGATCTAATAGCCGTTGCAGAGCAGGCCACTGGAAGATGAAATGGCTGCTGCTTTATGGCTGATATTGGTATCTACTGCTTTCTTGGCTGCTCACTTTTTTTTTTTTTTGCAGGAGGTGGGGAAAGGTTATGAAAATACATATAAGGGGGACACAGTGGCACACACCTATAACCCCAGCACATTAAGGCAAAAGGTTTGCAAATTTGTGCCCTGCCTGGCAGTTTGGCGAGATTTTCTCAAAATTAAAAATATAAACAAGGCCTGGTGGTGCAAGCCTGTAATCCCCGAACTCTGAGGCAGGATGATCGCAAGTTAGAGCCCAGCCCAGACAACTCCATGACTTGGCGAGATCCTGTCTGAAAAATCAAAAAATAAAAATGAGCTGGGGATATAGCTCAGTGTGCAGGCCCTCGGCTCAATCCCAAGTAACATAAAAACAAACACATAATAAAAAAAATAAATGGGGCTTGGGATGTAGGTCAGTGTGAAGGCCCTGGGTTCAATCCCTGCTCTGGGAAGGAGGGAGTGTATTTATTTATAAAATGCAAAACCATTAAACATTTAATTAAATGTAAAAAAGAGACATAAGTACAAAAGCAGAATGAATGTAGGCCATGCACAGGAGAAAGGGCACCTTTCTAACCCTAATGTTAAGAAATAAGTATCATGAATTAAAATGGTGGTTGCCAGGTGCTGAGGAGAAAGAGGAACTAGTGGGGAGTTAACAGATAAGGGACATGTAACAAGAATTCTGGAGAGATAGTGGTGATGGTTGTATAGCGTTTTACACATATTCAGTATCACTAAATTGTATGCTTAAAATGCTTTTATTTTACTGTGCTGCATAGATGTGTACACATACATTTGCTATGTACATCTGACTACAACAAAAAATTATGAGACTAAAGCAAAAGTCACTTTAAAGAGAATATTTTAGGGTATAAAAATCTTGCTATCTCCTAATTAGTGATATTAATAGAGAAATGATCAGTTTAGAAACAGGAAAAAAGTAGAGTCAGAGATGCAGAGTTGGCAAAGGGGATGGTCAACCTGGGGACCAGAGGATTCTAGCCATCTGAGAGCCAAACAAAACACAGCCAGTTTATCAACCTTACCACGGACTAAAAAAGGCCTATCTCTCAATTCTGAAGCTCTCCCCATGACACTGTGCTCAAGCAGAAACCTCTGACCAGATGACCTGGTGGCAAATTGCTCCAGCCAACAGGTGGTTATATTTTTTGTCGAGGGAACCTTATGCTTTGTAAATTAATGGGATGGCATATTTATTCATTTATACATAATGTTCCTTCTGACTCTGGATCTTAGGAGTCAATATCCCTCTGATCACTCAATATTGACTATGGATATGAAAAATTAACAACAAAACCCTCAACAATGATGACTCACCACCAATAAATAAAACCACCATTTGGGAAACCTTCTGGTTAATATGTTATCATTCTTCTTCCCCCATAACCACAATAAACTTCATTGATAAACAGCAAAAAGTATCAAAAATATATCACAATTTTTTCCCCCCAGTGTTCAAGACTGGACCCAGAGCTTTTGCACTGAACTATGTCCCTTGCACTTGCCTGATTTGAGACAGGGTCTGAGTTGCAAAGTTGTCTGGGCTTGACCTTGTGCTCCTCTTGCCTCAGCTTTCCAAAGTGCTAGGATTATAGGTGTATGCCACCACACCTGGCTAAATTTATTTTTTTAAAGGGTGAGAGGTTTAATTTGGATCACAACCATAAACACTTTTGAGAAACTTTACGTATATTTTTCAAACAATAGAACAAAAATTACAAATCTTATTAAAAGTATTTATTCTTCATATATTCACATACAGAACACAATCTGAGGGTTTCAAAGTACTTATTTTTAAAAAATGTGTACTCAAGATTTTAAATGAAAGTGGAGTCAGAAGGGAGGAAAACCCCCTCTCCACAAAAAAAAGAGAATTCCAAAATAATGTTTCCTTATATTTGAAGTAGATTTTAAATGAGATCATGAGTACACCCATGGAAATTTTCTGAAAACAAACCTCTATCTTGCAAAGATTAAGGCAGCCACAAAAATCTGAAGGAAAAAGAAAAAAAACAAAACACTTGTTCTTTTATGATCCTGTTTTCTTAGTGTATTCTAAACTCCTGGATCCACTTTCTATTTCAGTGTAGAAGTGTAACAATGTTGGTGACAGTTTTATATTCAACATTCCATGATAGTTCTGTGGGGAGGGAAGACTGTTTTATAAAATATGGATGGAGGCAAACATCTTCGGGAGTTCTGGTCAAAACATGGTCCTCGATGGTAGAATGTAGGAGAAATCAATCCGCTCCTTCCACTGCTGTCGTGGCAACAGGTTTCACATAGTATGGTCCTTCACTCAGGTAAGTTCTGAGCCTCAAATAGTTTGGGTTCCCAAAGATTTCTGCAATTGTCTTGGAATTGGCAAGTGCTTTCACCAGTTCATACTTGGCATCCTTTGAAGTTTTGTCATGTTCCACAGACCGGTCCACCACAAATTCTACAAAACCTGGACTATTAAACATAAGTTTCTGAGCCCAAGGTTGGTCTGCAATGGCCTGAAATGGAAGAAACAATACAATTCCTCTGGGCTGTAAGAAATTTTTAGTGGGTGGCATAGTACTTAGAAGTGTGGCAATATGAATCCTTAATGAGGAATGGATAAGTAAACTATGAAACAGAGCAATAAAAAAACACTAGAGCTAATTTCACAATGAATCTGTAATCACAGAAGTAAATCTCACATGAGAAAACAAATTCAAGTTAAACTCAGGCATGATTACAAAAGCAAGCCCAAAGAGGACCCTAAAGACATTCTCATATGTGTACACAAGACACTTTTGAGTATTCATTTCAGTATCATATGTAATAGATACTATTTATATATTCATTTACAGGAGAATGATACATTGTGGCCACCCAATGAAAAATTCATTTTCTAAATGTCTCTTGTAACAGAAATATAGTTTAAAAATATAAGTTGAAGAGAAAAATCAAATACAGAATGAGTATCATACCATTTATAAAACTTAACAATATATAAGATCTCATGTTCTATTTATATATAACATGTACCAGAAATATAAAAACATGTAAATCCTTATTTTTTTCCCCTTTATTTTGAGACAGGGTGGTCTAGGATGTTCCTAAACTCAATGTATAGTTCAGGTTGGTCTCAAACTCATGGCAGTCCTCCTGCTTTAGCCTTCTGAGTCCTGGTATTACAGGCATGTGCCACCACACCTAGCTATTTTGGTGCTGGGGAACTGATTGAACCTGGGCCTCAAGGTTGCTAGGCAAGCACTTTAACCACTGAGCTGTGCTCCTAGACTCTCATCCTGAATTTCTGACAGTGATTACACTCAAGGAAAGAGAAAGAAAAACAGGGTTAGGCAGAGGTAGCAAGGTATGATCCTGCAATATTTCACTCTAAATAAATACAAAACTGAAATATAACATAACTTTGTGATTTAAAAAACTTCTACTTTGTTTTCCAATTTTTAAAACAATAAACAAGCAGATGTTATGTTTACTAAACAGAAAAAAATAAAAATTTTAATGGAAAATTTCAACATTATACTTTAATAAAGAACAGGTAATGAGTTCACAGCCTGGTTTCTTCCTCTCAGTATATGTACCAGAGACCAACCTATCAGCATGACATGGAGCTTGTTATAGTCAGGATCTCAAATGCCTTCTAAGAACTACTGAGTCAGAATTGACATTTCCACGAAATCCCTAAAATTAATGTCTGAGAAACTGGCCTGAATTGATTTCAATGGACTTAAATACAAATAGGCACCCCCAACAGTATATCCAAAATGAACTAGGACCAGCTAAGCTGAGGTTAAGGGAGAAGACCAAACATAAAGCCACTTAATTATGAGCTCTCAATGCAGGAGCCACATGGCCACCTTGTACAGTCACTCTTTACAAGGGTAAAATGTTCCAAAGGCATATGTTCTTGAAGATGACAGAAATCTTTCATCACATTCTATATCCTCAAGAATCCTTCCCTCTCTTTCTCCTTCCCAGTCTGGTGTAAATATGCTGTCTGAGTCTCATTCTGGTAAGATTACTAGTGATTACTGGATTTCTAGAGTCCTCAGCATTCATGGAAGGGACAGGGCCACAAAGTTAAATCACACACGGTTCGAACCCTTCACAAATTTTGCCTAATAGAAGACAGCAATAAATAAGCCTTTCCAACATACTGCAGTACATACCACATGGAAGTCTAATTTTTTTTTTTTTTTTTTTTTTTTTTTTTTTGAGACAGGGTCTTGCTCTGTAGCCCAGGCTGGTCTTGAACTCATGGCAATCCTCCCGCCTTAGCCTCGCCACCACACCTGGCTTTATGTGGTGCTGGGGAATTGAACTCAGGGCCTTGCACTTGCCAGTCAAGTGCTTTCAGCGCTGTGCCACTCCTCCAGCCCACAGAGGTATAACTCTTACCACAGCTAACATTATATAAGTGACTCTACAATTACATTTGCTGCTTGGCTCCCTTAGCAGACAAAAAGCTTCTGGCTGGGAGTCTATATTTATTAAGTTACATTCCTAACACTAAAAATTTGAAAGAAAATCAGCAAAGATTTGCTGAATGAATTAATAAAGGAGGTGTATGATACTACATACCGTTTAAATTTTATTGATTTGGGCAAAGTGTATGGGAGAGATACTTCAACTAGTTTTTGGTAAGAGATTATTAGGCAAAGCTAAGTAGGGCACAGTGGCTCACACCTGCAATCCCAGCACTCTGGGATGCTGAGGCAGAAGGATGGGCAATTTACCAAGATCCTGTCTCAAAATAAGTAAATAAAAAAATAAATAAAATAAAAAGGGGCTGGGGATACAGTTCAGAGCAAAGGTCCTGGGTTTAATCTCCAGTAATTAAAAAAAAAAAAAAAGCTAAGGAAGAGTTGGATGCTGAGAGCGTAGCAAATTCCGGAGATAGAAAACAAGCACACTGGCATCACTGGACCATTAAGTGCCAGAGGAGCAGTGGGAGTGGCAGGTAAAGGAAGTTTGGAACTAATTCTGAGATCGTACAGCACTCTGCTCAACCCTCAAATGGCACCTAATACCTTTCACTGACCAATGTGTTTCCATGTCTCTCTCATTGGTCTCCAACTGGAGTAGAAACAGAACTAGACACACAGAACACAGCACAGGGACTTGGGCAGGGACCCTGTAGTACTCAGGTGTTGGGCTGGCAGTCCCAGGACTCGCAAAGGTAAAAAGAAAACCTACCGTGAACACTTTTAAGGCTGCGCAGTGCAGTTCGGGGAAGGGCTGATTACTGATGCCACGGAAGAGCTCCAGTGAGTCCCGAGATAAAGAGGAAAACCAGGATTCTGTCATCCTCAGGAGGTCGTCAGTCTGCTGCTCAGGCTACAGAAAAGAAAAATGTCATGAGAAGGTTAACTTACCGGGGAAAAGTACACATTTAATAGTCAGAAAACCTAGGTTCAGAGAGCACTCAGTTATTAATTTCTCTGTGTGAGCTAAATATGGGTGACAAGCCCTCAAACCCAGCCCAGGCTTTCCCTGATCTTTGTTGGATGGAGTTCAGCAATCATTAGGGGCTCTTCGGTTCTGATACTCCACAGTTCTACTTAAAAATATAACTGGTCTTACAAGGGTGAGTTTCTTTTCTTGAAAGTAAAAATGGCAATTACTTGGTCAACATTTGTATTAAGTAAACTAGTCTTACATTGATTCATACAGATGAGATTTACCTTCCCAAACATACCCTACTGCTTCCTACTAATTTCCCAATCCACTTACTGGTAAACACAGAAGCGATGACAGGGCATCCAAACACCTAAGTTTCAGCTCTGTGGAGGCATTTTTTGCTTGATGGCCTATTCTCATGAGCAAGCGTTCAAACCGAGTTCCTTTGAAGGGAAACAGTGAGATTTTTGTTTTTGTATGTGGTAAACTGTGCACAACAAAAAATGTAGAATTTCAAGGACACAGGTGCTACTAAGTACACTTACATTGTGCACACATCATCACTACTAATTTCTAAACTTTAACAATACACACTGAACCTCTGTACTCACTAAACAATAATTTCCAACCCTTGTCCTCTGGTAAGCACTATGACACTTGGTTTCTATGAATGTGACTAGCTGATGTACCTTACCTAAGTGAAATCATACAGTACATTATCTTTTGTGCCTGGCTTATTCACTAAGTATGATGTCTTAAAACTTCCTCTGTGCTACAGCATACGTCACCACCTCATACCTTCATAATGCTTACTAAGATTCTACTGTAGGTTTATAACAGATTTTACTTTCCATTTATCTGTCAATGAACTGGGGGTTGCTTCTACTTGTTTTGACTATAATAATGCTGCTAACACCACAAGCATCTAGTTCAGTCCTGCTTTCAATCTTTGTTTTTTTGACAAGTTCTCACTCTCTAGTCCAGGCTTGCCCTGATCTCACCATGTAGCCCTGGTTGGCCTCAAAATCACAGCAATCCTCTTGCCCCAGCCCCCAAGTTGTGGGATTACAAGTGTGCTCTACCTCACCTGGCTAATTTTTACGTGGTACTGAGGAATTGAACCCAGTGTGTTGAATATGTGAGGCAAGCACTCTAACCACTGAGCTACAACCAAAGACTTGCTTACAATACTTTTGAATATATGTTCAATGTTGAACTGCTGGATCATAAGGTAACTCTAATTTTTGGTATTAGGAATTGAGCCACACATTCACACTGAGCTAGATCCCCAGCCCATTTTTAGTACTGATTTTGAGACAGGGTTTCACGAACTTGTTAAGTTGCCCAGGCTGGGTTCACACTTCTGATCCTTCTGCCTCAGCCTCCCACATTGCCAGGACTACAGTCCTGAATAATTAGGTCTGGATTCTGTCTAATTTTTTATGGAATTTCTATATTGTTTTCCTAAATAACTGTATCACTCATTTCATATAATCATCAGTGTACACAGGATTATAATGTGTATCCTAAGACTTATTTTAATTAAAAATATTTTAAAATAACTGTACTAAGGAATATGAAGTGAAAAATAAATATTAAAAGGTATACTTGCATACATTTTGATCCTACCAACTTAAACCAACATTAAAATAAACTGGTAATGAGAGCCTGGCAGACCTACAAGATACAATTACATGTAATGCAGCTATATACAAGGCAAAGTGTACAGGATTGGAATTAAAGGACCTGTATTTGAGTAGCGGCTGCCCCAGTCTGTATGATCTTAGAAAATTTTCTGAACTTCTCTGAGTTTCAGCTACCTTATCTGTAAAATGAGAATGACAATGTATGTTCTTTGCAGGACTATAAAAAGACTGTATGTCATAGTAAAAGAACGCAGAAAGTACATACCATAGGGACATCAGTTCTACTATGCAAAGTGCATTAATTTTCAAAGTACACTTCCCAAGATTTTTTTCTTTTCCCTCCCTTTCTTTCTTTCTTTCTCTTTCTTTCACTGCAATCCAGGCTGGGTCCTGAACTCACTATGGAGCCCAGGCTGGCCTTGGACTCATGGCAATCCTCCTGTCTCAGCCTCCCAAGTGCTGAGATTATAGGCATGTGTTACCACACCCAGCTTATGTGGTACTGGGGAACCAAACTAGGGTACTTAATGCTTGGCAAGTGCTTTAACCACTGAGCCATTCCTCCAGTCCCCAAGGTTTTTCAAAATAGTACTGCATGTTATATTTTTGTATAGAATTCATTGTGCTGTTACAATACTTAAGAATGTGCCACAAAACTTCATTTTTTCCCCTTTTATTTTGGTAGTACTGGGAATCTAGCCCAGAGCCTTCACATTGA
The DNA here is from genome assembly GCA_004027205.1 of Ctenodactylus gundi. Classification (NCBI taxonomy): domain Eukaryota; kingdom Metazoa; phylum Chordata; class Mammalia; order Rodentia; family Ctenodactylidae; genus Ctenodactylus; species Ctenodactylus gundi. Next base: position 205,429 of record PVKB01000219.1, on the reverse strand, counting down.
GTTGCACTCCCAGCACATTACTTTTACATTACTCTTTTTTCAGACAGGGTCTCGCTCTGCAGCCCAGCCTGATCCTGAATTCACTCTGTAGCCCAAGCTAGCCATGGACTCATGGCAATCCTCTAGCCTCAGTCTCCAAAGTGCTGGGATTAAGCTGTGTGCCACTCATTTCTTATTTTTGATTTTTGAGACAGGATCTCAGTGAGTTGCTAAGTTGCCCAGGCTAGGGTCAAATTTGCAATCTTCTTGCCTCAGCCTACCATATTGCTGGGATTATAGATGTGTGGCACTGGGGCCTCGCATAAAGTATTTAACATAAAATCTTATTTTAAAAAACCCTTTTGTTTCTTTTCTGACATTATAAATATAAAAGCTTTTATTACTATTCATAACTCTGAGAAGTAATTGTGATGTCCTGCATATAAACAATGAAAAATAGGCCTAGAGACATGATGTCAGTCAACAAAGTTCAAAAAGCTGGAGCTAGTGTTACAACTGGGACATGATATGGTCTTTGTACCACGAATACTATACAAGGAAGCAGAGGGGAAGCAGTGCTTGGTTTCAGTAGACCAAGAGGACTTTAAGCAGTGGGACACAAAAAAAATAAAAGGTTTTCATCAGTAGTAATAAAAGACTTTAGAGATGAGTAGTCAAGTAGTTTGCAATGTTGTTAGCCCATCAGCAAACTAACTTGGGCACTGAAACTTTGTCAAAAATAAGATGCACCAAAAGCAAGCCAAGCCAAGCCAACCAACCTGTTTTATGTAAAACCTGTTTTCCTTCGACACTGGATCCCAGGATTCCAATCGTGTCCACAGCTACGCCAATCATGGTAGGATCCTGACTTTCTGTCATTTCAAATACTTTTTCCACAAAGACGGGATAACGCTCACAGATCTGCTGCGGACTATCCATGACAGCCAGGTTTCCAAAAAACTTCACAAATCCTAAAATATTACAAAAGTATATTTTAATAAAGTAAAACAGCAAAAATTATGGGCCCTATATTTTCATAGGAACAGTAACAAACTATAGGCCAGAAATAGGAGAAAGGTTAGAACAGTAATGTTGCCTAGAAAATAGGAACATAAGGAGATCAGAAGGACCTGTGATGTTCGGTCCTGAGACAACAGAAATGGAGTTGGATCCAATACCAAAATATTTTAAGAGGGAGAACAAAGACCCTTAGGCATAAATTACATAAAATCAAATGTAGAATCATCATTATTATGTTTTTTTGGTTTTTTTGAGATAGGGTGTCACTATGTAGTTCAGACTTAAAATTGACTTACAGTCCAGGCTGGCTCTGAACTGTGATCCTCCTGCCTTAGCTTTTAGAGGCATTACTGGGACAAAGAACTTTTAAATACATACATCTCTCTTTAAAATAAGGTAGACTACTTATGAAGGGAATTTATCTCCAACTTCTGGAAGTGCTGAAGATATCTGATCATGCCCTGGAATAGAATGGCAGGAACAGACTTTGCATCCTTCTGAAGATTCTAACTCAAAGATCTGATGAATCCGTGGCACATACTTATTAGTACATTTATTTACATTTCATTAGGCTTCTAAAGAAAACAACCCTAATGCTCTAAAAGGCACTGAAGTTTCCAGAAATTTACAGTCAACTGGAACAGCTGCCAGGGTAAAAGACTCCTATCATTAAAAGCTATGAATATCCTTTTTATTTTTAACCTAAAAAAAAAGCGCAACTTGGTGCACTAAGGATAGGATCCAGAGCTTCACAAATGTCAGGCAAGAGTTCTATACTGAGCTTTTATATTTTGACTCAAGAGTCTTGCTAAGTGGCTCAGGCTAACCCTGAACTTGCATCTTCTTGACTCAGCCTTCTGAGCAGCTGGAATTACAGATGTGTGCCACCACACCCAGTAGAAATTAACTTTTTGAAATGACAGATAAGAAGTGTATATATTTATTGCACACAATTTGAAATAAGTATACACTGCGAAACAGCTAAAGTGAGCAAATTAACGTACATCTAACATCGAAAATTCTACTTTCATCGATTTTTTAAAACATGGTTGTCGGGTCCAGTAGTGTGGGTCTGTAATCCTAGCACTCTGAGAGGGGGAGGCAAACTCAAGCCCAACCTGGGCAATTTAACAAGAACCTGCTTCAAAAATCAAAACCAAAAATTGGGCTGAGATGTCACATAGTGTGAAGGTCCTGAGTTCCATCCCCAGTACCAGACACACACAAAAAAGATGCATTATTATTAACTTTGTGAATGTTATCCTTATTCCTGAAACTTTCTTTTGCCCCCATCAGCCACTGTAAACACTAATCTCCTCATCTCTACTTTCAGGAGTTCAATTTTTGAGACTATGTATACATGTGAGATTATGTAGTATTCTTCTGGTGCCTTCCTTATTTCACTTAGGATAATGTCCTCTAGGTTTACCCATGTTATTTCAAACTGAATCTTTCTTAAGTATTCCACTGAGGATATAAGCCATTCTCTATCCATTCATCCACGGGAACATTTAGGTTGAATAATTTTCCAATGAACGTGGAAATAAACAAACAAGTAAACATACACATTTTTGACAGGCTGATTTCATATCCTTTGGATATAGGTATATACCCAGTTGTGGGATTGTTGGATCATACTCTACTTCTAATTTTAATTTTTTGAGAAACCTCCATATTGTTTTCCATAATGATCATACTTTATCTTTTTGTGAAACAAGGTCTCATGCTGGTCTTGAACTTGAGGTCCTCTTTCTTCAGCCTCCTAAGTACTAGAATTATAGGCATGTGCCACTATATCAGGCTTTCTGGGTTTTGTTTTGTTTTTTTGTTTTGTTTTGTTGTCAATTCTGACCCTGGGTCTTGCTTTGTTGCTCATGCTGGCTTGAACTCATGATCACTGGCCCTACCATCCCAACTAAATGGAATTACAGGTGTGTGACACTGCAGCTGGCATAGCTGTACTAGTCTATATGGTGCCAAAAGCAAGAGTTCTCTTCCTTCAGATCCTTATCAATACTTGTTATTTGTTGGGGGGCCCATTTCAGTGGTTAAAGCAAGCACTTCCGTGGCATGTACAAGGTCCTGGGTGTAAGTCCCGAGCACCACATAAAAATGAGCTGGGTATGGTGGCACCCACTTGTTATCCCAGCACTTGGGAGGCTGAGTCAGGAAGATTGCCATGAGTCTGAGGCCAGCCTGGACTACAGATCGAGACCCTGTCACCAGAAAACAAACAACAACAACAAAAAAATCCTATCTTTTATCATTTCTGATACACACCATTATTTATGAGATACTTTCTCATATGGTTTTAATTTGCATTTCCCTGACGGCAGGTGATGCTGAACATCTGTTTCACACACCTCCTGGGCATTTACATATCTACTAAGCAAAGTCCAGATCCTCTGCTTATTTTTAATTGGGTTGTTCTCTTGCTCCTGTCTTTAGTTCTTTATGTATTCTGTATACTCAGCCTTCATTTGATATGTAGTCTGCAAATATTTCATCTACTCCACAGGTCGACTCTTGGTTCTGCTGATGACTTCCTTGGCTGTGCAGAAGTTCTGCGTTTGATACCCTCTGATTTGCCCATTTACTTAACCTTCTGCTGCCTATATGCTTTTAGGAGTCAGACCCAAAAAATCTTGACCCAGACCAATGTTGTGAATATTCATGTTCTTTTTTTATATACTTACAGGCCTTATATTTAAGTCTTTAATCTACTGTGAGTTGATTTTTGTATATGGTGTACAGTAAGGATCTCATCTCACTCATTTGCATGCGAACACTTACGTTTCAACCTTACTAAAAAAGACACACTTTCCCCATTGTAGGTTCTTGGCACCCTGGTTGAAAATCAATTGGACATAAACACACAGATTTATTTCTGAACTCCATTACAGAACACTGGTTTATGTGTCTGTTTTTATAGCAGTGCTATGTTGCTTTAATACAGCATCATCACATACAGCTGCCTATAGCCTTGCTCTGTCCACTCAAGGTTGCTTTGGCTGTTTTGTGCTTACATTTAAATTTTAGGATGGTTTTCTTTTTAATTTGAGATAGGGTCTCCCTCTGTAGCTCAGGCTGGCATTGGACTCATGGTAATCCTCCTGCCTCAGCCTCCTGAGTGCTGAGATCACAGGTGTGCGCCACCACGCCCAACTAGGGAATCGAACTCAGGTACTTAGCGCTTGACTTAGCACTTACACTAAGAAAGCGCTTTAACCTCTGAGCCAATCCTCCAGCCAAGGATTATTTCCTTATTTTTGCAAATAAAAAAAAGTCACTGAAATTTTGACAGATATTACATTCAATCTGTCAATTGCTCTGGATTTTCATCTGTGTCAATTTTTTATCAGTACTTTGTAATTTTCAGTGCACAGACTTTTCACATTCTTAGTGGAATTTATTCCTAAGTATTATGGTTTCTGGATACCGTAATCATGTGACTTTCTTGATTTCTTTTTCAGATAGCTCACTGTTGATGTACAGAAATGTTACTTATTTTTCCTGTTGCTGCAAATTTTCTCAGTTCATTTCTTTGCTCCAAGTTTTTTGGATGGAGCATGTAAGATATTTTACACATAAGATTATGTCATCAGCAAACCAGAGCAATCTAGTCTCTTCCTTTCGGATTTGGATGCTTTTCATTTCTGTCTCTTACCTAACTGCTCTTGTTAGGACTTTTGGCAGTGTTACACAGAACTGATGCAGGTGGCATCCTTGTCTTGTTCATGAACTTAACGGAAAAGCTTTAAATTTTTTACTCATAAGTATGACGTTAGTTTTCTGTTGAGATACATCCTTTCTATGACCAATTTATTGGTGCCTTTTTTTAAGTCACAAAAACAGTATTAAATTTTGTCAAATGCCATTTCTGCATATGTAAGATAATTATACAGTTTTTGTCCTTCATTCTTTGGTGTATCCCAAACACTGATTTGCAAAATGTTAAATTATTCCTGCATCTCCAGGATAAATACTACTTGATTGTGATTGATGATCCTTTTAATATGCTGTTGAATGAGTTTGCTACGGGTATGTTAAAAAAAATCAGCTCTAAGAAGAATACCTTTAATCACCTCTAAATGATATAACTCAGAAATACAACACATGCTCATCATTTCCACTGATATCCATGTTTCTTACCAGGCAAATAGAAGCTAGAGAAAGGATCTGAATCTGCCCCAACAATTATATTGGAAATCTGGTCAATTACTCCTTCTTGAGCAAGGTAATGTCGTCCATGAAGGGTATATGCCAATGATGTCACCATCTCTATACAGGTAGCTCTAAAATGAAAGGACAAAACCAAGGAGATTTTGTACGTGAAAACAGCATGTTTTAAAGGCGCTTTCAGGATTGGGGGTGTACCTTAGTGATTAGACCACCTCTCTACCAAATGCAAGGCCCTGGGTTCAATTTCTCAGTACCACGTAAGCTGAGCGTGGTAGTGCATGCCTGTAATCCTGTAATCCTGTAATTAGAAGGTGGAGGCAGGAGGATTGCTCTTAGCTTCAGACCAACCTGAACTATACAAGACCCTGTCTCAAAAAAAAAAAAATTGCTTTCATATAGGTTTTATTTACTCATACTCTTAGCTTTACTTTTCATATGAGGAAATAAGATCTACAAAGTTGCAGTGTCATATGGAATTCCATTTGTTATTACCATGCAGAGTTCAGTCTTAAATCTTGACCTTTTGAGTTAAGGCCTACTATCATTCTCAGTATAACACAATTGTTTCCTAATCTTTCAGTTTTTAGTTTGAAATGTCAAACACACACAAAAGTAAAAGTAGCTAGAGTACTCTGGGAAACAGACAGAAAGATGCCAAGGTGGAGACCAACCTGGCAATGTAGTGACTTAGCAAGATCTTGTCTCAAAATTAAAAAGAAAAATTAGGTTGGGGATATAGCATAGTGTGAAGGTCCTGAGCTCCACCTCCAGCATCACCAAAAAAATTGTGGTATATGTACCCATAAGTCTCATTCTATATTTATCAAGATTCTATTGTATTAATCTTATTTCTGTCTTTTGTTGAACTATCTTAAAGAAAATACTAGTTGTTTCGACATTTATCTCTACATACTTTAATATGCATCTGTTAATAAGAAATACCTCCTCAAAATTATACTGCTTTTACCACATTTCAACAAGTAAGTCTTGAAACTGTCTAATATTCAACCAAACTACTCCAAATAACTAAAAATAGTGTTTTTACAGTGATATTAAGGTTTATTAGCAGATGTTTTTTTCACATATCTCCAAGTCTTGAAACTGAAGGCCACCAGCCAGTCAGTCATGTGTCGCTGGAGTTGCTTTAGCACTGAAATGGAACCCAAGAGCCACAGGCAGGCTGCTAAGTTACAAACAGTGCTTCAGATTTTTTATGTCCTCATTATACTAAGATACCCCAATGCTTTGAAACAATAACCAGTGACTGACTTATGCATGTGGACTAACAAATTCAGTCACATATAAATAAGTTAGGATAATCACTCATTTAATGGAAAAAAATAAAAACCAACATACACAAAGACAACACTAATATTTTGTTTTTTTTTTTTTTTTTTCTTGAGACAGGGTCTCGCTCTATAGCCCGGGCTGGTCCTGAACACACTATGGTGCTGAAGCTGGCCTTGGGCCCACAGCAATCCTCCTACCTCAGCCTCCCAAGTGCTGGGTTTACAGGCATGCACCACCAAGTACAGTTTACGTGGTGCTGGGGAACTGAGTTCGGGTACTTAGTGCTTGACTTAGTGCTTGCCTTTAACCACTAAGCCATTCCAGCCCCAACACTAATGCTCTTAAAACAGCAATAATCTGAAGAAAACTAAGTACTCAACAGCAAGGATCCATTAGTAAGGAAATAGGAAAACATATGACAGATATTGCAGGATATTTTGGGAGTAGGGGGAAAGGGATTTTAGAAGAAACTGGAAATAACATTCTTTCGAGGACTTATGTCCTCAGCACGCTAGGGCCCAAGGTCCTCCAAAAGACAGCACTTCACTTTAAGAATTCTGTCCACACACCTGACCAGCACATCCTCACCAGTCAGCTCTCTCAGGAGCTGGGTTACCAATCCACTCGCAGTACAGTAGTTCAAAGATTCTGGTGACACAGAAGAAATCTCTACAATCAGCTGAAAGAACAGAAAAAGGGGGAGAAAAAAGGTCAAAACAGCTCCAAACCTATTAGATCTTATTTTGAGGTAAATGCAGAACTAGGTACTCTATATAAATGATTTTTTTAAAAAATCTGTTGTTTCGGCCAGGCTTATAATTCCAGCACTCGGGGTGGGGGGTGGGGGAGCTGAGGCAGGACGAATGAGAGGTCAAGCCCAGCCTTGACACCTCAGTGACTTGGCATGATTCTACTTCAAATCAAAAATAAAAATGGGTTGGGGATATAGTATAAAGGCCCTGGGCTGGATCCCAGTAACAGCAAAAAATAAAAATAGATTTAAAAAATAAGTAAAATCCATTATCTGTAGGAAAACTTCAACTAATACAAGCAGAATAATTTGGCATCAAAATAGTCCGCTATCTCTGGATATACCTGTATACTTTCCCCAGGAAACCATTAAGCAGGGAGCAAATGCCAGAGTTAGCAGCAAGAGATTATAAAAACCATTCATGCAATACATGTTGCTCAGGGGTTGAGCATATGCTTATTAAGTGGAAGGCCCTGGATTCAAAAAGGAAAAAAAAAACCTCCATGCATTCTGTCCACCAATCAGTCACTTCTTCATTCAACACATATGTTCTGAGATGTACAGGAGGAGACTGAAGGGTTTTAAACAGAGAAGTGACAGGCTCAGATGCGAATTTTTAAGACATTGTTAAACACCATGCTGTACATGATAAATACACACAATTGTATCTGTCAATTAAAAAATTAACTAACTAAAGATCACTATCACTCTTGTGAGAGAGACGAAGGATGGTGGACATGGATGAGGAGGACGGTTTCGTCACCAGCAGGAGATGCCCATAACAACACAGAGAAATGCACGGGTTCAGGTAAACAGATATGACATGGTGCCTGAATAGACAGGTGAAAACACAAGTGAGCTCAAGGTCTAATACCTAACTCTGTGCACTCTGAGACAGGGACGGTTTGCTGTTGCCACTCTCTTACTGGGAGCATATCAGAAATTCAGTCTACACATGTGCAGGGCCTGGAAATGTTCATCAGGGCTAGGGTGAGTAAGCAGCTTGATATGAAGGTCTCAGTACTAAGGAGAAGTCTGGGTTGAAGTTTACCCTTGATGTCATCATTACATAGGTGGAAAATGAAATAATAAGATAAGCAAAAGTGCCGAGGAGCCAGGTGTGGTGGCACACGCCCGTAATCCCAAGGCTCCCGGGGCTGAGGGAGGAGCATCAAGTGAGAGCTTTGTCAGAGCAACTTAGGAAGAACCCGTCTCAAAACTGAAAGAGAGCAGGGGACGTAGCTCAGTGTAAAGGCCCTGGGCTCAATCCCCAGTACTCACTCTTCCAAAAAAGTGTCCAGAAATGAGTACAGACTACAGTAAGATATTAGAACTTTAGAACTTTGCCTTCATGACCACTGACAGTATCAGCAGAAAATAATAAGCCACAAGACTGAAAAAGAAACAGAGAAGGAAGCCAGGGTAGTGTGGAATCATGACTCACAAAGGACAGGTTCTTCTGATGAAAGACTTGAGACTATAAAGCTTCCCATTCTGAATGCACAGCCTATTAATGTACAGCCTTGGGTCAATTACTCCAGAGTTATTAATAATATGAAAAGTTCACTATTGATAATATGTGTGAGGATTTTAGTATAGGACTCAGCACAAAGCTGGTGGAAATAAGAGCCATCTTTTTCTTAGTACTTCTAGTAGTAATTTTTTCAGTGTGGTGTAAGTAGTTATCTCCTCTAGTAGAGTACTTACACTACACTATAAATATTTTTTATGTGACAGTCCTATATACCAAACTAGACACACACCCTAGAATCCCAGCATGTTGAACAGAGCCCAGTATAAATTACACACTGAAGAAGCACATTAAAATGAGCCACCCTCCTTTCTATTTAAGTTTACTGTGCTTTGCTCTGAAAGCATCAGAAAGAGTGCTTGTAGGCTTACCTCATACACCCTATATCGAACAACATCATTTGTTTTCATTACATTTTTTAAATCATCCAACAGATTGCTTTCAAATAAAGCTTCCAGTCCAGCTTGGGTTAGTGATATCCGTGACAGGGATTTGATAGCCTAATAAGGAAAGAAAATACCATTTAAGTTATAAAAATACAAAACTTTATATATACCTCTTCTTCTTTTTTTTTTTTTTTTGAGACAGGGTCTCGCTCTGCAGCGCGGACTGGTCCTCAACTCACTATGGAGTCCAGGCTGGCCTTAGACTCACTGCAATCCTCCTGCCTCAGCCTCCCAAATGCTGGGATTACAGACATGTGATACCATGCCCAGTTTATGTGGTGTGGGAGAATTAAAATCAGGTATTTAGCCCTTGATGTACCCTTTGCTAGGCAAGCACTTCAACCGCTGAGCCATTCTTCCAGTTCTATATATACTTCTTAATACTGATGTGAAAACTTGTGTATAGAATGCACTTGGTCAATGAGCATTCACCCCATTTTAGCTACTGTTATTTATAACTAGAAAAAACTCAGCAACGCAATGTAAAGCCCAATAGATAATACAGATATATGTACACTGTAAAACTGAAAGGTTCACCACTATTCATTTGATAACCATTTATTTGATAGCATTTATAAGTTACAAATGAAACTCAATTCTATAAATCATCTATTCTAAACTATGAGCTCTCAATTCGGAAGGCCTTTTTTGACTTTAGGGTACTTATGTCTCTGCATGTTGTTAGATGGTTCTACCAAACTCACCGCCTTGGCTACAGACAGATTCTCTCCACCAATGCAATAAACAATCTGTTTTAGTAGTTCAGCATTATTTAGAATTTCAGTAACAGCATCAGAATTTTCAACAATTCTTTCAACCTGAAAGAAAAGCAATCAGAAACACACCTCTAAGGTCAGACAACACGTAATTACGTGATGCTGCATTTCTTTAGTGTGCAACTATTAGAAGCTACTGACTACAGCTGTAGGACAAATCATTAACAATTCACAACCCAAATTTACTAAACTCAAACATACATATGGTCACATCTTTAAATGGGACAAAAAGAATGAATATTAAGAGTAGAGAAAGGTTAGCAAGGGAAAACAATATAAATCTGAGGTCCATTTTTAGCTGCTATGATGTTGGGCAAATTAAATAACTTCTTTCAGCCTAATTTCTTATTTATAAAATGAGAATATAATACCAAATTCCAGAGTAGTTTTGATGAATAAATGAAACTAAGTAAATGAGGCCTACTACAGTGTCTGGCACTTACATGGTCAAAGAATAAACCAAGAATCTTCTCCCTTTTATTGAATCAATACTCTACTTAAAAAAAAGTTAAAGCAATAGGTTATCTGCTAGAAAAATAACTGCCTAACATTTCAACAAGAAAATCCTCAGCAGAAGCTCTTCACTCACATAGTAGGATGTTTTGGTTACCAAGATGGTAGTTTACTGACCTTTACAATAGCACTTAGTTCATGCTAGTGTAACAGGAACTAACATGGCAAAGAAGCCTCTTTAACACCTGGAAATCTTTTTGAAGGGCTTACTTGAAGAAAAAAATTAAAAAATTTATCTTGGTGACTGCAACAGTACATGGCACATTGCCTGGCATGTCGAAACTCGGTCTATATTTGATGAGTGGTTAACTGAGATGATACTTAGTGGGCCTTTTTCCTTTAACTTGTATTTCCCAGGACATAGTCAGCTAGGTATAATAAAACACAGTAGACATACTCGAGGAGAGAGAGAGGTTGGTACTCAGCACAAAACCTGGCCCAGAGCAGGTGGTCAATGGTGATTCTTTTTTATATGAGCCAATTAAAATTTCATACCTGGGACAGAGTGAGGATTTTTACAGAATCGTCGGGATGAGTCAGTCCTCTCTGTAGGTCAACCTTGAGGTTCCTGGCCACGTGAACTGGCTGCAAAGCTTGAAGCAATCGCTCCAAAATGGATACACACAAAGCAGTCTGTTCCCTAAAGGAGATACCAGGTATCTCATTAGTTCCTGTCCTGTCTGATTGGAAGCAACCACCTCTTAGTAGTTGAAATTTGCCACAATGACAATTTTCACCATAAAGGCTTTTCTCTGAAACAGTAGCTTTCACTCATTAAACATTTGCTACGTAACTGTTCACTGCAATGCCTGTGTTAGGGCCACAGCAAAGGGTAATAAGCTCTCTGCCTCAAGGAGCTCAGTCTACTACAATTCAGTCCATCAGTGACCACCAACCTTTGTGGTACAGAGTCCAGTCCTGCTGATTTGACAGGAGATGGAGCTCAGGTGACAATGTGAGTGACAGAGTATAGCTAGAAACATAGATGAAGCATTGCTTGCTCACCTGCTACTCATCTCCTGCTGCACAGCCCAATTCCTAACAGGCCATGAGTTAGGGATGGAGACCTGAAGTAGACAAATGCTATAGGCTAGGTCTGGAAGGCATGGGAGCTTAAAATAACATAACGTATGGGGACCACTTCCCTGAGAGGTAACCCCGTAATGAAGTTTTAAGAAAAAGTGTCATCTAGAAGAAAGGTGCTCCAGGGAGAGGGAGTAGCAGCACACAAGAAAGCAAAGAAAAATAAGACAGCAATACATTTAAGGAAACACGGAGCTTGGCAAGGCTGGGTCGGAATGGGGCAGTGGACACAGATGAGCAGAGATCCATTTGCCGACCGACTTTAGTGTCAGAGGAGAAGGCAAAAGGCAGAGATGAATGGTATGAAACAGGAGAGGTACACAGAAGCCAGATCTGAGAGGTCTTTTTATGTCATGCTTGGAATTTTAAATTCTTCCATAAAAGCAATGGCAAGTCATGAAATAGGCTTTAAAAGAGAAACAGCACCATGAGATCTGACTTACAGAACTCACTCTGGCTCTGGGGTTTGGCTCAGTGGTACCTCATGTTGTTTAGTATATGCAAAGCCCTAGGTTTGATTCTGAACACCAAAAAAGAAATCACTGTGCATCAGTGTTAAAAGAATTTTCAATTTAGAAAGCAGTTAATGTGGGAAGGGATAAAGAAGTGAGCCAGGGGACAGCAGTGCGGATACAGAAGAGGGAAATGATGAAATAGCTTTTAACGAGGTAAATCAGAATTTATGACTACTGTCCCTCATAAAGACTGTCAAGAGTCTAGATGTAGCTCAGTGTTTGCTTAACCTGTATAAGGCCCTAGTTTGATTACTGGCACTTCATTTAAAAAAAGATTTGTATGCCCAAAATTAGAACCTGGAGCAGCATATAGTAACCTAAGTGGTAGCCAAAATACCCTATTTCAAGAACAATTTCCTTGCCTTTAACAGACAGTACAAAGAAATGGGTATACACTTTTAACTTTGAGATTCCACTTTACATAAGTTAGCCTAAGGGAGTAAATAAGAATATTTTCTCATCCAAGATAACTGAAAACATGCTTACACAGAAGTCTATACATGACAGCTCATATCAGTGAAACCAACTCAAATGTCTACCAACTGACAATGTATAAATACAATGTAATACAGCCACACAATGTATTTCACTTGGCCATAAAAAGGGAGGATGTATTCACACGTTACTATAAGAAGTAATCTTGAAAACATTAGCTAAGAAGCCAGACACATAGGTTTCTTTTTGATGATATTACTTACTCAAAATGTCCAAAAACCCAGACAAATCCACAAGATGAAAGTAGATTCTTTGGTTGTCAAGGACCATAGGAGAAGAATGGTGAGGAATGGGAACCAACTGCTTCTGGGTATGGGTTTTTCATTTGTTAGCCAGCTAGTCAGATTATGAGACAGGGTCTTGCTCTGCAGTCCAGGCTGCTCCTGAACTCACTACGCAGCCCAGACTGGCCTTTGGCCTCACAGCAATCCTCTTGCCTCAGTCTCCTGACTGGTGGGATTACGTTTGGCTCACATGGTGCTGAAGAATCAAACTCAGGGTTAGGCAAGTGTTTTAACCACTGAGCTATGCCTCCAGATTTTCTTTTCTTTTTTAAATTGTGACTAAAGCAGGGCAAGGTAGTACACGCCTATACTACCAGCAACTTGGAAGACTGAGGCAGGAGGACCGCTTGAGCCCAGGAGTTCAAGGGTAGCGTGGGTAACATGGAAAACTCACATCAAAAAAAAAAAGAAAAGAAAAGTGATATGTACCATTAAATCCATCATTTTAACAACTCTTAAACGTACAAAAAGTACATTCACATTATTGTGCAACCATCACCATCACCCATTTCCAGAACTTTTTTATCTTCCATATTTGACAAACTGTACCCACTGAGCACTCTCATTCTCCCCTCTCAGTCTTTAGCAAGCACTATTCTACTTTTTTGCTAAATCTGAGTATTCTAGACATTTCATGTAAGTGAAATCACATTTTTCCTATGCTTATTTCACTTAGTATAACGCCTTCAAAGCTCATCAATCAAAATTTACAATATTCCTCTGTATGTAGACTCACAAATTTTGTTCAGTAGAATTTCTGTGATTTGAATTAGTATTTCCCTAATAACTAATGATGACATGACTTTTCATTTGCTTATCTGTGGTCTATAACTTGTTCAAATATTGTGCCCAATTTTAGTTGGGTACTTTTGTTTCTTTTTACTGGATTTTAAGAGTTCTTCATATATTCTGGACACAAGTCCCTGATCAGTCTTTGTAAAATTTTCTTCTCCATTATGACTTGCATATACATTCTCTTTACTGTGACTACTTAAGATTGAAGTGTAATTTTCCTGAATCCTAAGTTATAAATTAGCTCTTTTAAGGAACATACTTTTTAAATAAATTTCCCCACCACTTTACTAACATATATATGCTATATATAATGTTCACAATGAACTTGAATATTTTGTGCACATATATATCACATCAACATTACAATCCCTTCTCCTTCCCATTTTTGGCTCTCCCACATCCTCCTCATCCCCCCTAGCTCCCACTATCAGACTCATTTGGTTCTATAGAATGCCTGTGTTCTGCGTTTCCAAAATCAGAGAAACCATACGATATTTAACATATTTAATCTTCTGCGTCTGACTCAATTCACCACTCAAATCACCACTGTTTAGCTCAGGTTCCCACACCTAGAATGGGCTGCAGCGGCCATATCTTGATGCCTCTTCTCTGGGTCTAGCAGGGCCCTTTATTGGGAAGATCTGCTGAAAGTTCTTTTTTTCTGTATCTTACTATATCTTTATTGAGATTCTTTAGTATGGTCTCACTCAGTAGTCTACACAAAAGACCTATAAACAATGAAATTCACAAGGCTAGAGAATGTGAGAAAGACAGAAGTTAAATTTCAAATTCCTTAGCTGAGTACTTAAAGGTAAATGTTTGTACATTAAAAAGGCATTCATTCCATACCCATTATCATTACATCAACAGTTTTCTTAGGATAAACTTAGATCAAAGACTGACTGAATTGCTATATTAAATAAACTTAATTCTATATCACACATAAAGCAATAAAATGGTATAATTTCAGAATTTTTAAACTTTCATAAATTATTTACTCATATTTCACTAATTACTAACATTTTGCCAGATTTGGCTTGTCATTTTATCTACCTATCCACCCAAATTGATGCATACATATTTTTAAAAGAATTTATAACAATTCCCATGCTGAATATAATTATTATGTTTTGCAAACTAGCGTACTATTAAAAACAGTAATTATGGTGGAAGTTTCACAGATTTTAGGAGACAGCTGGTCAAATGATTCAAATACCAATGGATTTTTTGGTTATACTTTCTCTTTAGATGTTTCCTTTCCTGCATGTTTTTTGGTGCCCAAAGATGTATCCTTTAAGTATTTGTAGCAATGCTGGGCTAGTGGTTGCAAATTTCTTTAAGGATTCTTGGTCATGAACAATTTTTACTTCAATTTTCAGGGATAATTTTGCTAGATATAAGAACCTGCTCTCTTTTAAAGTTTGAAAGATTTGGCTCCAGACTCTCCTGACCTTTAAAGTTTGCACTGAGAAATATGCAGTAATTTGAAAGTGCGTGCCTTGGTAGAAAAATGTCTGTTTTTCTCTTGCTGCTTTTAATACTTTTATGTTGAATTTCTGAAGTTTTGATTATGATATGTCACGGCAAGTTTTGTTGCTGGTTGAGGTTATTTGGTGTTCTATAAGCTCTTTTCATTAAGCTTTTTGTACCTGAAAATTGATTTCTTTTCTTATATTTAGGGCATTTTCTTGCATGATTTCAGCAAATAAATTCTTTACATCTTCAGTGATGTCTTCTGCTTCTTCTCCCACACCTTTAATTCTGAGATTGGATCTCTTTGAATCAACCATCATCCGTTGTATCCAGCTAGTTTTCGCATTTCTAATTTTGGAGTTGTGCCTAATTATAGCAATTTTGTCTCAGCTTTGTCTTCAAGCTCTGAAATTTTGTCCTCAAAATGCTCAAGTCGACTTCCCTGCTTTTAAATGTATTTTTCATATCCTGAATTTCAGCTAGTTTTCTTTTTAGAATTTCCACTTCTCCATCAAAATGTTCTTAAGGAACATACTTTGATGTCATATCAAGAATTCCACTAAACCTAAGGTCACAAAGAATTGTCCAGTGCTTTCTTCTGGAAATTTTATAGTTTCAGGCTTTTTATTTAAGCTTCTAATCCCCCTCATACACTGCTTTGGGAATGTAAAACAGCATAACCAGTTCAGAAATGTATAGCAGTTTTCTGAACATTAAATATATATGGATCATACTATTCGCCATTCCATTCCTGGTTACTTACCAAAAGAAAAGAGAAAAAATATGTCTATGCAAAATCTTGTACACAAGTGATAGCAGTGTTATTTGCAATACCCTCAAACTATATAATAGGTGACTACTCACTGATTAAAAAAAAAACTATCCATGTGACATGGATAAATTTACATATGTAAAAGATACCAAAAAAAAGAACACACTCTATGACTCCACGTATATAACTCCCCTTCTCTTCCAATATCAGCTGGGAGCTCATCTATATTGGTGCAGCAGATCAGTGTTGCCTGGTTGAGGTAGGGATGGATTACCAGAGGGTGTGAAGAAACTTCTGGGAGCAAAGATACATTCATTATCTTGATTGTGGTAATGGTTTCACAGTCATATACATGTGTCAAAACTTGTCAAACTGTACACTTTATTATATACAGTTCACTGTACATCAATCATATCTCAAAAAGCTATTTCTCAAAAAGCAGTAGTACACAGCATACTGTACAAATTACAGGTCATTATGTGGCCTTTTGCACCAGCCAGAGTTATAATTTACAATTGGTCTTGTTTCACTTTCTTGGTAAAAAGCAGCAATATTAGGACCTAATTTCCCTCACAAAGACTGTCAAGAGCCTAGATTTAATGTAGCTCAGTGACAGTGTTTGCTTAACCTTCATAACGTCCTGGGTTTGATTCCTGGCACTTTATTTTTAAAAAATTAGATTTAATGTGCAAGGTTAGAACCTGAAGCAGCATATACAAACCAATGTGGTTTAGCCAAGGCAATGGCAGTATACCTGGAGATGCCAGCATACTATGCAAAAAGTTTATTCCCATACTCTTTAACTAGTATCTATCAATTCTATGTATCTATTTCTGAGTTGCTCCATTAAAATTTTTCCATTAAAATGTTTTACCTAGAAATTACTCTATCATTTAGCAAACTGTCTTCCATATGGACCTTAATCTCAAGTTCCTCAACACATCAGTTGCTGTTACATCTCTATTGTCAGTCTGGGACCTTTACCAGTCTAATAACCAGGTGCTCTCTCTAAACTCTTAGCCTCATCTTGCATCAGGCATATATATAGTATTACATGTTATGCCCTAGAAGGGATGCAGAGAACAACATACAGGCCAACTTCAAGGAACTTACAAACTAGAAATACAACTAGGTCAATCCTAACAAGTATCATCAACAGAATTAATGAAAATGTCCTTTAGATCTGAGGCACAGTTACTGAAACTGGAGTAACTGAGAAAGACTGAATAAAGTTAGGAAAGTGCAAGTCATGCTCCATAGAATGTTAGTGGTATCACACGGTAGGTGGAACAGATGAAATATAAGTGGAGTAAAGGGACAAATGAGGCTAAAAAGACAGGTTGGAAAATAATGGAAAGGGCTCAAATAACTTACATGACGCAATTTCTCACTGTAGGGAAGAGACACCATGGAAAAGATTTGAGTCCACTGACGTAAGTTGATTGTGGTTACAGGGTGGGAGAGATTAGTTAGAAAAGGAAATTTAGAGGTAATGAGTGTCAAAACTAACACAAGAGACCTAGCAAGGAGGAGAGAATAAGATCCTAAACAGAGAATAAGGAATCAGGAATATTTCAATAGGTCCATCTGAATAATGGTAACTTTAGAGAAAGGAGAAATTTATGAAAAAGG
Source organism: Ctenodactylus gundi (assembly GCA_004027205.1). Taxonomy (NCBI): domain Eukaryota; kingdom Metazoa; phylum Chordata; class Mammalia; order Rodentia; family Ctenodactylidae; genus Ctenodactylus; species Ctenodactylus gundi. Next base: position 187,892 of record PVKB01000219.1, on the reverse strand, counting down.
GAAGAATCTTAAAAAGTCCAAGCCAAAGAAGTCCTCTGAAATCACCCAGAGTTGATTCAGCAAAACCTTACCTTTTTTAAGTTGAAAGGTCATTTTTAAGTTCTGGATCATAAACATTTAAATACTCCTTTAAATGATCAAATTACCAAGAACAAGGCAGTTTTAATAAAACATTATTCACAGGATTAAATCAAAAGTTGCTGTCCTCTTTAATTTCCACTTCCACATTAATAGTTTCTACTGTATCTAAAGATACTCCAATGTTATACAAGTTATGAAGGGAGTGTGTGCTATTTCAATTTTTTAAAAAATATACACAATGGGATAAATTTTCCAATTGACCAATAAAATGAAAAAAATGTGTATTCACAAAATTAAAAATAAATTTCCAACTTTTTTTTCATTGTATACTGAAATCTTCCTATGTCTACATATAGATCTATTTCCTTATTTTAAATAATTGCCCTGCATTACATAATATTATCACATAATTTATTTATAAACTCCTTTAATGAGTATTTAGGTTGCTTCTGTTCTTATTTTTTCTGCCACATACCTTCTGTTACGAATACAAGTGTATGTGCTATATATTTGCTTTTTTGGTATATGATACTGGGGATGGAACCGTATGGCCTTTGTGCCAAGCAGCTACATCCCCAGTTCATTATTTGATTTTGTGAGAGAGTCTCGTTAAACTGCCTGGGGTGGGCTCGAATTTGTGATTCTCCTGCCTCAGTCTCCTGAAGTGTGGGGATTACAGGTCTGCACAACGGTCTGCCGCGTGCATTCTTAAATTCCACTAGGAGGAATAACTTAAAGTGTATGAATATTAAAATATGACGTTTCTTGCCACACTGTCAGAACAAGACGCCTTTTCAAGAGGAGGAAAACAATCCAGAACTATTAATTTCCATGGGTTGTGTGTGAAGCGTTTGTCGGGCAACTTTGCTTCCTTCCAATTGCCACAGCATGGATAAAGCAGGGAGGCCAGAGGAGTGGAAAAAAACCAGGGGCATGCCTGAAGGCTGGATCTGAATCCCATCTCTTGCGACTCAGCCCAGGGCCCTTCTCTCTCTGCAATTTCGACTAATTTTTCTCTTAAAAACGACTCCCTCCACTCACCCTGATGAACATAAGTATTTGGCGATACCCTGGCCCTAGTGCAAGCCCTGGGGTTCTCACCGATGGTTCTCGTCAAGCAGGCAGAAGAGCGGGCTGAGGTGCAGCTCCGCCGCTTGTTCTCGAAGCTCGTTGAGTGGCACCGCCTGGACCACCGACTGCAACGCACGCAGCTCTTCCAGCGGCGCTTCCAGCCGCGCAACCTCCCGCAGCAACGACAACGCCTGAGCTGCCATCTTGCGGCTTCTCCCCGCCCACCGCCAAGGTTCCCGGGAACGCTTCTCCAAGCCTCGCGAGATCTGCTGAACACAACAACCTTCTCGTCGTCAAAATCTCGCGAGACGGGGGCCCCGAGGGGTCAAAGGTCTCCAGCGGTTGCTGGTCGCCGTCTCGTGTCTTCTGGGCCGCTGATCGATTGGGTATAGGTCTGACTTTCCGGGTCAGCTTTGCCGTAAGCGTGCCGAGAGCTACCCCGCGCCAGATGTCTTGCGAGCGGAGAGAAGAGGCGAGGACTGTGCCACGGCCTTGCGAATGGCCTGCCGGCCCGCGCCGGGCAGGAGAACGGCTTCCGTGAGGCTCTCCTGGCAGGCCGCGGGAAGCCGGACGAAGGAGGGAGTAATCTGAATTTGGGTCGTCCCTTTTTGGCGTCGATGAGCCAGTCTTGCGCCCGGTGAAGAAACAAGGAGAGGGCCATTTGGGCCAGAAGGGGCAGACTGTCACCCGTCTGCTCGAAGATGCCGTACGTTTCTGAAATGTACACGTATAAAAGATGGGAGACTGCGTTAACCTTTCCCCGCCCGCAAGATAGGGGTTGATAACAGGAGGAGCCGCTTAATGCTGAGTTGGTGCGCGTATAGTCCATGCGATTGGAAAGACTCACCGGAAGTAGAAGCTGGTCTAGAAGGCCTTTCCGTACTTAATCCAGAAAGCTTAGAGGAAACTAACGGTTTTTCCTTTTTTTTTTTTTTTTTTTTTTTGCTCTGTGCCTCAGGTGACATTGAAAAAATGGTTGCTGCTTTACGAAGACCTTATCCCACTTGTCTTTGGGGGATAAACACTTCCGGTGTTCTGGCGATCACAGAAGTGTGTAATCACTGCCCTCGTTTTGGATTTTAGTTAACGTGTTTATTTATTGGTACTGATGGTCAACTCAGGGCCTGGCACATGCCAGGCAAAGCACCTGAACGGTGAGTCACATCCCCAGTCATTTTTCTTACTATTTTTTTTCCCAATTTTGAGATGGTCGCCCCAAATTGCTCAGGATGATCTCCCCCTAGCGATCCTTCTCCTTCGTCTTCTTACTTGAATAGTTAAGATGATAGGCTTGCACTACCTTGCTCTTGAATTAGTTTCTTAGTTGTTGGGCAAGGGAGTCCGAAATTAACTGAAAAAAAAAAAAACCTTGAGTTCAGTGTGTTTGCTCATTGTTGACAGAAGTCTCAGTCACCCAAGCATATTATTCTTTGCCTAATCTAATGTTAACAATGTATTTCCTCCCTGGGAAGGCACTAGATTTTTCTATCCTTTGGATCCAGGTATAATTGAAACATTTAGGAGATGCTGCACCCAGTTTGGTCGGTTTGCTAACTGAGTACAGAAAAATCCTCACCTTTAGAAGAAACCTTATACCATTACAATATTGCTGATGCTTTAGTAGTGATAAAGAGGTGATTGATGAGATGAAAACAGCCATTCTGAATAAAGCTTGATGGAAACTAAGAGGTGCAAATGATTCTGCATATTTCTCTAGAGCTGATGAATTTGAAAAACAGTGTACAAAATAGGTAGCTTATAAATTCATTAATATCAAAGAAAATTAATTTAAGGAGCTATTCAGTTACAGGCTTTTACAATAACAAGGAGAGTCTACAGCCATAATGGAAGAAGACTGTCTCCACTACCAGAGGTAAAAGAAAAAAAAAATCCTAGGAAATTGCTGCCTTTCCCCAGCTTCAGACCTCAGTGATGTTGCATTGATTTGGATCCTCAACTGTACTGAAGTTTAGCTTTTAGAAGAGATTTCAGTAAATTGGTGTATACCTGTAAAGAGGTGCAAAAGAACCTTTAAAGCAAAAATTTTGAGAGAGAAGGGGAAGGATGCTTATGAGGGAGAGAGATGCAGTATGTGAGTGTGAAGGGAAATTTGAGTTTTGCTCAAAGTCTGAGACTGAATGAGAATCATGAAGAGGAAAGAGAAAAGGTGGAGAATAAAAGAATAAAAAAGCCCCTAGAAGAGCCTGGATGCTCATGCAGCACCACTAAGACTTGATACTTCTGAAGAAACTGCCACAGCCATAAATGGAGAGTTGAACTTCTAGAAACTTAACTTTGGAATAGAATATGAAGACAGTAGAAGTGTCTGAGTTGAAGGATGATGAGAATTTAGAGGTAGCTTCTTCCAAATAACAATTCCTCTTTTGTCATCCTTCTCATTACCTCAACATCTTCATCACATCTGTCATCCTTGTAATTATCAGCCACCTATCTGTAACATGTAGTCATTGAACAAACATTGAGCATAAACGGTTCAGGTACCTGTGTTAAACTTGAGGACATCATCTCAGGAAACCATCTGCTGATCTGTGGTAAATAATCATTAGCAGTACCCATTCTTCTTAGTATAAAAGAAAGATCATGGTGCTGATATTAAGATTTTCCTAGAACCAATTCAGCCTCATTTTCTCTAATTTTCTATAGACACCAAGTTTTTTAGTCACAGAGGTTGGTAGTTAAGATGACACTACTTGTTGAAATGGTGACATTTTTAATGGTTAATGCCCAACATGTTTAAAGTGCTCAACATTATTATTCTGTTAATCCTGACTTCAAACTTGTGAAGAAAGTGCTAGCTTTTCTTTTACCATACCCCCAAATCGGAGTGGTTAAGTATCTGCCTGAATCTGCTAACAGTGTAGACAACAGGATTAAGATTTAAACACATTAATTAACTGCTTTGTCATTTTGCTCAAAGTATTACCAGGCCTTTTAAGAATTTATAGAGTGAAGGAAAGATACAAAAACAGGTAATCATAATAAAAAGGAAAGCTGTTAAATGACAATCTGCTGTCAGATTTGGTTAAAAATGTTTTGTTCCTCCAGTTTGAAACGACTCAACTGGTTTCTAGCATCTCCTCTATTTTTATATTTTATGATATTATTTATGTACAATAAAATTTGCCTTTTAAGTGTATAGTTTGCTGAATTTTTTAGCTCTTATATAACTGCCACCAGTCAAGGTATGAAACAAGTCCCTTTATTAATAGCTGTGGCCCTCTCCAGTAAATCTTTCACTATGTTCAGAGATCACGGGCTTTATTTGTTTGCTTTCTGACTCTCGCTAAGTTGATCAAGCTGGCTTCAAACTTTTGATCCTCCTGCCACAGCCTCCAGAGTGCTAAGATTACAGGCATGTGTCACCTCATACAGCGGAGTTGTATCATTCTAAAATTAGGCAATTTCACATTAAGAAGGTAGATTAAAGTTTTGGAAACCCTGGCAACAATGGACTGTGAATTCCCAGAGGACAAGAGTCAGCCATCGGTTTCTGCTTTTCTTGTTTGCAGCTCCCATTATTAATCTATACCAAATATTTCAACCAAATCTTAGGAGAAGAGAACTGTGTATTAACTCTGGGAAAAGCTGCCTAGGCCAGCTGGCCTGGAAAGAAAATGAGTTCACTAGGGAGGGAAGTAGCCAGCAAGAATGTCCTAAGCCAGGAGAATTAGGAGGAATCCCATAAGGAAGCAGCTATGTGGTGACAAAGAGGTAGTCATGTTCGTGGTTCACTTGGTGGCTTGGGCCTCTAAGAGAATTTTAGTGCTTCTGTGCTATAATTTCTGAAGGTTTTGTATTCTAAGGAAAGCTTACATATTTTTCATCTGTGCATCGCTGGGGATTTCATGAATTTTTTTTTTGAGCCCAAAGAGAATATAGCATATATTTTTGCAAGAGTTGTAAGTGTGAGCTCTGGTGCTTGGGTTTAAATTAGCGAGGGGAGTGCCCATTGAAAATACCGCCCTTTCTTTCCCAGCTCTTTATGGTGGCCCTGGCCTGTAGACTAGAGAGAGGCGGGGCGGCAGGGCAGAGCAAGCACTTGAACGCAAAGGCTGTGGAGCATAGGAGAGAACAGTTACAGCCCTAAGTACCGCCCACCGGCACCCTGAGGCTGTAATTCACAGCCACTGCCGTGTGCTAAGTTACCAGCTACGCCATGGACTGGCTGAGATCACGGTGTCCTCTGCCAAGCTGCCCTCGGCCCTCTGTCCTTATTTGCCTCCTGGTGAGTACCCTAGCCTACAGTTCTGTGAAGCCCCCTCAACGTTAAATGAAGGGGAGGAGGGATACTGGGGACCCGGCAGGCAGGACATGAGTTATAAGATGCTTGGAATCACAGTTTGCCCTGGAGAGCGTGGGGATGGTTCCCAAAGTTACCAGCATACCTTTAACTTCTCTCTGTGGGGACAGGTGACTGGGCTGTTTCCTGCCTAGAGTGGGGGAGGGGAAGTAGTGTGTGCTGGGAGTCTCATCTGAGTGATTGAGGATAGATTCTTTTCCTGTTGAAGTTACTATCTCATTTCCCTATAATAACCTGGGACTATGCTTGCTCATCTCTGAAATATCTTAAAATGTTAACATTGAAAGTGGGAACAGAGTAACCTTTGTGTTGGAGGAGACCCTGGGAAGAACTGGAGGAGGGAATCTCTAGTCCAGCCCTGCTGTTCACTTTTGGAGTAATTGTTCTTCTTTGGCCATTATTTCCTTGTCTGTGAAAATTCATACAAATCAATGGCTCTTAACTTTTGGAGACTAGATCTCTTTGAGTTTTTTGAAAGTTCTGAATTTGCATCCCAGGAAAATATATAGATAAACTCAATGTTGTATTCAGGGGATTTAGAAATTCCTTGTAACTAGGTGGATTACAGGTTTAGTTCTACTACTGGTTAGATGATTAGTGAGGCTCCTTCTGCCTTGTCACAGAGTGTGAAGTCAACCAAATCCTCTTAAAGGCTGTGTACATACTCTAGGACCAAAAAAGAGAAAAGCAAAATGAAACCAAAAATAAAGTAGCCAGGCGAGGTGGCACACAAATTATAATCCCAACACTCTGGGAGACTGAGGCAGAAGAATCACACCTCTGAGCACATCTTGGGCAATTTAGGGAGATCCCATCTTAAAAAGTAGTGAAAAGAACTAGGGATGCAGTTCAATGCAAAGGCCCTGGGTTCAGTCTCCAGTACTACACAAAAACAACAATTGGAGGATGCATAAGATATTTTATAAGTATGTGTAATTAGAAAGATACATAGAAATTCTAAGCCTTTGTGTCACAAAGGCTTTCAAGTTAATGTTGTCTTTTCTCACTACAGTAACTGTTTCATTTAGAGAATATTGTCATGTATTTTCCATAAATTTTGTATACATGTAGTGTCACTTTTGCAAACTGACCATTTATGCTTATGATACTTTGTTGTGGTGGTCCACAGCAATTTCTCAAAAACATAATCCCTGCCTGGGTGGTAAGGTAGTATGAATACAGAAATAAATGAGATGAAGACTTCCTATCCAATTGGGCATAACTCTATTTCTGTGTCACCAGTGGTACAACAGAAGGAGTAAGATTCCTGTTGTTTACCCACCAGATAATAACTTCTATGTAGTTGTAACAGTCAAAATTGTTTCCAGATGTTGCCAGTTGTCCCCCAGGGGACAAAGTCACTCTTGAGTTGAGAAGCGCTGGATTAAGTGAAGCTGAAAAAGTCCCACTATATCAATTCTTAGCCGTGATCATTGCAATACAGAGAGCCCAGAATGGGGGCAGGAATTTTGGAGGTGAGACTGGTTCTGTCACTGGGTTTCTGTTTGTTCTGCTTCAGTTACCTCATCTGTTGAATTAGGTGTTGTCTTAGATTGTACCTGAGGGCCCATTTATCTCTCAGTGTTTTGACTTTCAATATGTTCTAAGTGAGTTAATATTTAATCCTATTAACATGGGGCCTGCTGGTACCTGCTGGCTGAAAAGCTCCAGATCTGTCATGGAAATGACTTTCCTGGCTGAAGGACTGGCTTATATACTGTGCTTCCCTCCCTTCCAGTTACCACACATCTTCACTTCTGGGGCCAATCACTCTGATGAGTGAGTGCCCTTTTCATATAGAGTAGTGGTGGAAGCTTCCTTAGGGTCATGTAGGTGGATATCTGACAGTGTCCTGGTGTGTCCAGTTCACTGCTACAAGGACTAGTAGTAACAGTGGCTGACTCAAAAGCCCTACGTGTGTCATAAGATTGTTTCAGTAACAACAGTTTGCTTGTGTACTGCTAAGTCATTAGTGTACAGGTGTTTTACTGTGGGAGGGAGGGGTTTCCTGAGGATTGAGCTCAATGCCTTCACACTAAACTAGGATCTTGGGGGGTTTAGAAATTTTTATTTTTTATTTTATGCCAGGGCTTTGCTAAGTCACTATGTTGCTCAGGGCTGGGCTCGAACTTTCAGTCTTAATGCCTCAGCCTCCAGAGTACTGGAATTACAGTCTTATGCCACCGGGCACAGCTAGCCTACAAGTATTTTGAGAACTTGCTATGTGGCAGGAACTACTGGCGATACAGAAGGGAACTGAGCATAGGCCATTTACAGAGTTAATGATTGCAGATTGCTTTTCCTATCTTTGAGCCCCTGACAACTCTGAGATAGCCTAAGTATCATGATCTTCTATTTCTAGGTGAGATTTATAAAAGCAAGGAGAATTATAACTCTTCAGAGTCCACAGACAGCTAACAGTAAGGGCACCAGGATTTAAGTCCTGCCCTCTAGTGTGTTTATTTTTATTCTGTAATCAAGTTGAATTGTCATTAAAGAAAAACCAGAAAGGAAGCTAAGAGCATCACTCAGCAGTCAAAGTGCTGGGACTAGCAAGCCCTAGACTCTGAGTTTGATTTCCCAGTACCACATAAGCCAGGTGTGGCAGCACCTGCCTATAATCCCATCACTCAGGAGGCTGAGGCAGGAGGATTGCCATGAGTTCCAGGCCAGCCTGGGCTACCTAGTGAGTTCAGGACTAGCCTGGCTGCAGAGCAAGACCCTGTCTTCAAAAAAAAAGGTAAAAGTTCCCTTGAAAAGTCTGATTTTTTTTTAACCTAGTCACTGGTTTAGTTCAGAGAACTGTTAGAATGTATTGAAAGGCTAGCGGTGGTAGAAGTATTGGCAGAGAGTAAAAACCTGACTCAAAAAGGCCTCTAGTTAAACAGAAGCTAAAGAAATAAACATACCACTCAGGGCCTGCCAAGGAGCAGGAACCATGAGCCAGGCAATAATGTAGAAATGAAGGGGAGGACAGAGGTTCATTTGAGCAAAGCATGAACGCTCGGCTGGAAGGCAGGAAAAGCAGCTCTTGTTCATCCTGCCTGAGTAGCGAGGCCTTTCTCATTGCTGGTTGCCTGTGTCTCTGTTAATGGCTCTATTATACCCCACAAGTAGAAAATCTTGGAAAGGAAGGGATCTCCAGGCCTTTCCATTTCCTATTATTTTAAGTGTTTTTCATTAAAATATAAAGATAAATTGCATCTCAAATGCCTTTCCTCCCACATGGTCACTGCCACCTTAGCTCTGGATCTTCACATCTTTTTACTGCCACACTAAGGTGCCACGTAGTCTGCCTTCTGGTCACTTCCCATACCTGGCCCTTTGTAACTCTACTCAGCCCCATTTTTTTTTCTTAAATATGGTTTAATACTGTTGTTGTATTTCTGTACATCACCACACCAAGATTTCATGCTTAAGATCTCTCTGTAGAGGTTATATAGAATCACAGGCTATGGTTTTCACCCCTCTTATTTATGTGTTTGTATGTATAATACATATCAGTTTATGCTGTTACACGTCAATATGTAATACAATGTGTATCACCAAAGAGAACACATTGATTAAAGATAATACAAAAATTTGGCATCATTTCCAAACTTAAATAGTGAATTTATAAAAACAACAAAAGTAGCTACCGTACCTTTAAATGTATCACGTGTAGCAACAAGCATATTCAAAAATATAAACTTACACCCAGGTTTTCTGGTCTTCTCATATATTAGAGCCATTTACAGTGGCAGCACCCCTAAGGTGTTGCTGTGAAGGGAGCACATTTGCTTGCTCTTGGACACGCTGTAGACAAACAGCAGAGCTCAAAGCAAACTCCTGTGCGAGTGAAACCTCCAGTATCAGTGACCATCAAAAGAATCGATTCTGCTCACTGAGGGTTGAAGCATGAAGTTACTCATCAATAGACTGCAATTTGGACCTCAGAGAACAATGTGAGAACCAACAGCTTTACATTTACAACATACGGGAGCAGGGGTGTAGCCCAAAAGTTAGAGCATTTGCCTATTAAGCATAAGTCAGCACCACATAAGTGAGGTGCTTGGGAGGCTGAGGCAGAATTGCCTTGAGTTTGATGTCAGCCTGGACTACAGAGCATGACTCTTCTTCTTCTTTTTTTTAAAATTTTCTCTTCATTCAAGTGAAACATGATTATTGATGCAATAGGCAGGTCTGTAACCTGGGAACAAGGAGCTGGCTTGAACCAATAAAGCTACAGGTGACAGAGTTAAGTCGAGGAAGAACAGCAGTCAGGCACTAAAGTGTTAAAAGTTACCAATTTAAAAACCAAATGCACTCTACTACCCTAGTTAGTGTGGGTGTGATACCAGTTAACTTTTAAAACCTTTGGTCAGCTCGACCATATTATTACTATCTCTATAAATAAACTTCAAAAGTATCTTGTCACCTGATGTAGACCCCAAGTTCATCCTTTGTAGTTGTGGCCAGCATCATTGCCTTTAGATTTCCCCGTATTTGCCCATGCACTGAGGCCCACACAGACAGGGTGTGCCATCTGTTCCTCATACCTCGTGAGTTTGCTCAGAGTAACCCCCTCTAGTAACTCAGTGTGCAGCCAGGCTGGCCTCAAACTTGGTGATTATCCCGCCTTAGCCTCTGAGTGCTGGGATTATAGCATGTACCTCTACACTTGTCTGAATTAATGTTTCAGATCAACTAAGACAACCTCTGTGCGTTCCTGATATACCCAACACCTTCTCTTCAACACATGCTCCCTCCTGAAGAACATTCCAGTTGGTTCTCAGCGCTCTTGGGAGCAGAGCACAGTTGCAGGCCTGCCTTTTGCATTAGACTATACACAGCATCTGGTACACAGATGAATGAAGGTGAAATTACTCCTTAAAGTATTGGTGGATGTCAGTTTATTCATCATAGTCTGCACAAGATGAGAATAGATAAGTAGATGCCCGTTAGTATTACCTGCCATAGCAGTTTTGTACAATAAAAATGGATACAGAGTCATTTAGACTTGAGTCTAAATCCTGGCTTCAATTAAAGTTATGTGGTTTTGACTAAGTTTTTTAATTTGTGGGCCTCCATTTTTTTCTCATCTAAAAAATGCAGAAGTAGGGGCTGGAAGAACGGCTCAGCTGTTAAAAACACTTGCCTAGCTAGCAAGTGTTCCATCAGGTGCTAAGTACCACAGTTGATTCCCCTGCCCCACATAAACCAGGCGTGGTGGCATACACCTGTAACTCCAGAACTCTGGGAGGCTGAGGCAGGAGAATTGTGAGTCTAAGGCCAGCCAGGGTTCCATAGTGAGTTTAGGACCAGCCTAGGCTATAGAGCAAGACCCTGTCTGCAAAAAAAAAAAAAAAAGAAAAAAGAAAAAAAAAAGAAAAGAAAAAGAAAAAAGAAAAAAATGCAGAAGTAAAGTGGAGAGGGTAAGAGAGTAAAAATGATCAAAGTGTCTTATATGTATGTACTAGCTTCCCAAGGTGAATATACTTTTTAAGTATCACAAACGTACTAATTGAAACTTGAATGGAAAAAAATGAAAAATGCAAAGGAATCTATCTAGGGATGAAAACTTTGCTTGATACTAAATTTCGGTGTAGCTCACAGGAATTACTTTGTGGATGGGGTGAAGGGATAGAAAAATGGTATCAACCTTGGTTCCAGTCTGCTTGAGCAGGGAGTCATTGATCTGTGTTTTTATTTTCCATGTAGATCCTGACAGCTGCTTTTCTGACGTACCCCATGCTCAGGACCCTTAGCCTAGAGCTCCATTCAACCATCACCGGCCGCTATGTCCCTGGGGCTTACTCCATCGTCTTTGTCAACTCTCCCAGTGAGCAGATTGCCAGGGACATTGCCAGGTATAGTGCAGGAGCAAAGGTGTCGCTCGAGCAGGCCTCAGGAGCTACCACGATGCTCCAGAGGGGCTGCTACTTTGGGGCTCATCTTGATGCTTCTATCTAGGCTACCTGCTTGGGGTAATAAGAGGAGATTGGCTGAATGATCTTGCTGTGGGTCTGGAAATGCTTAGTGGTATGTGGGGCATAGAGGGATGTGAGAACCACAGAGACAGGTGACTGGTTCGCAGTGTTAGGAGAACAGTGGAGCTCCACAGGCTGGCACTTAACTTTCCCAGCTCCTTCTTCATGGAGGTGTTTTCTTTGCTCATTTGTATAAGTGATTGTTAGCATAAAAAAAGAGAGGTGGCCATTAATCTTCAAGTGTTCGGCAGGTTTTTGGAAACAGATATGGTATGCTGGAAAGAACAGTGGGCCTGGAATTAGGTTAGGATTTGAAAGTTGGCTGCGGTGCCACTTTCTGTGTGTATGACCTTGGCCTGAGCAAACTGCTCCACTTTTCTTCCCTCCCCTTCTGTCCCCCTGCCCTTCTCTCTCTCTCTCTCTCTCTCTCTCTCTCTCTCTCTCTCTCTCTCTCTCTGTCTGTCTGTCTCCTCTGTCTCTCTCTGCTGAGGATCAGACCTAGGGCCTTGAATGTGATAGGCAAGTAGTCTACTATAGACTATTATCTGTTTCCCTTTAAACATTAGTTTTCTGAATTATAAGATTATAGTTATTTCCAATGTGTAACTACAAGCATTATACCATCTACCTCACAGATTGTGGGAATTAAATGATTTGAGATATATACAATGTGTACGCCGTTAAATGGAATGTGGTAGATGCCTGATAGATAACAGTTGTATCTTCATTTCCCTGCTTCTCTCATAGGCTCAGCTTTGACTAAATTACCAGCGTGGACTGGGGTGTAACAGGGAAGCATGAGGTAAATGGCAGCCCTCCCGCTTCCTCATGGTTACAAGAAAAGAGCAGTGAGAACTATGTTGACCTAATAGTGCACTTCATGCTGACAGGGAGCAGTGCTCCTCAGCCCTCGCTTCCCCGGTGTGACCTTCCAGAGTCTAGGCCCATTGTCGTAAGATGCATTGTTTAGCAAGGAACTAGATAATCTGTTTTGGGTTTTTGTTTGTTTGTTTTTGTATGAGATAACTGGAAGCTGGCCCCCAATGGCTCAGGCCTGTAATCCCTTTAATCTGGGAGGCAGAAGGAAAAGGATCACAAGTTCGAGCACAGCCCCACAACCTAGCAACCTAGTGAGACCCTGTCTCAAAATCAGAAATAGGCTGGGTGTAGCTCAGAGTGAAAACATTGGATTTGATCCCCAGTACCTTACACAACAAATAAATTTTAAAACCAAAGTATCCTGACATTAAATATAGGTAACAAAATCGAGACTTTATTAAAACACCATGGGGGCTAAACTGTATCTAGTCTGCTAGGCCTTGCAGTGTCTGGAGCTCCTAGCAGTTCTGCTCGGTCCTCTTCTTCCTGAGGACGGGGCTCTCTGTGTGTGGCTCACTGCTGGTCTCGAATGTTTGTCTCCCTGCCTTAAAACTGAGTTCAGTCATCCCATCCCCTACTGCTCCTTTCTAAGGTCATGACTTTTTGTATAATAATTCTTCATAGTTCTGTAATCTGTTACCTGAAGACAGGCTGTTGTGATCACTTAGCAGTTCACATTCCAAATAGCTTGGAAAGGGCCTGTGAGGCAACAGGATTCGTTTTTCTGTAAGTGCAACTTAGTCCTGTGTTTGAATGCCACCTCGAGAACCAGCAAAATGCAATCTTTTCTTTTTTTCTTTTTTCTTTTCTTTTCATTTTTTCTTTTTCTTTCTTTCTTTTTCTTTTTCTTTTTCTTTTTCTTTTTTTTGTGAGAGAGGGTCTCGTAGTCCAGGTTGGCCTGGAACTCATAGCAGTCCTCTGCCTCAGCCTCCTGAGTGCTAGGATTACAGGTGTGTGCCAACATACTCAGCTTATATAGTGTTTGGGAATGAACTCAGGTACTTTACACTTGTGAGGCAAGTACTTCAAGTGCTTTAACCACTGAGCTATTCCTCTTGACCCCAAAATCTAATTTTTTTAATGGTTTATTTGAGTAAGAAGACTCACAGCAGTGGACTGACCAAGTTTATACCAGTTGTCTCTTCTTACAGATAGGCATTTTCTAGGAGATCAGTGCTGGTGATAAAGTCACATTCATATGGAGCCTTAAATAGAGTACTCAGTTTAGGACTCACAGGAAGAGAAAGGAGGTCAGCTGCCTTGTCAACAGCAGATGCAAGGAGAGATCAGTGAGCAGGACTCAGATAAGGTTGTTGGGCTGGGTCCAAGCAGTTCAGAGAACAGAGACTCCCTTGGCTTTCTGAGACCTGAGAAAGGTTGTCCAGGGCTGCCTGACTGAGGGCTTAATGTGGATGGTTGGGCACACTTCTTCATTGTACTGATGACTTGGTGCTCCTGTTGCTCTGATACCTGTCCTGGTGCACAAACATTTTACTGTGTTCACCAGGGCAAATCAAAGACTATCAGACTGAAACCTGGTTGAAGCTTCAGAGATTATCTAACAAGGGATTTCAACCTGGGGTATGTAAAAAATAATTAGAGGTCTGTAGAGAAGATGGTTGTGCTCTTGGTGCTATGGTAGAATTTACAAAAACAAAAATAAAAATAATACTGAAATGATTGCACCCTGCTTCTTCCCTGTTGGAAGATGGATATTATTTACCAAGAAGGAATTAACGGAAATGGGGGCACAGATTTGTATTGCTTAAGAGATTTTAATAAAAACCCATTGGAAATGTTCTTTGTGTATAAAAAAGAAAAACACTAATAACCAAAGATCAGAGAGAACACTGAAGATCATACAAGCATTATTTTAATGGTAACAACTTTTATCTTTTACTGGTTCATGAGTAGTTCCAAAGGTTAACTTCTCAAGGGAAGCATAGGTTTTTTGGGTAGAAAATGGTCCAGTTTTGTATCTCACTGACCTAAATCTCTAGGATCTCTTTTGTTAAACTGTTTCTTTATTGTGCGGTTTATGCTGCTTAGAGACTTCCTTTTAAGATCAAGTGTATGGTTTTTCTATATTGGGAATCTGAGAGATTTTATTCAATCACTTTGAATAGCTAGAGGCATCCAGGCTCTGATTTCTTTAATCTGGTTTTACCTGTAACTCCTGTTGGTCACCTTACAATAAATTGCAAGGGAGGCAACATAGCTTCTGATCCTTGAGGCAACATCTTTTTTTCTGTTTGAATTTCAGTTCTATTCTGAATCCTGACCAGATGTTTCTTGCCCTCTCAGAATTCTCTTGCCTTTTATTCCATGGTCCACTTGTCAATCTATTGCTATTCATCATGGCTTTCCATTGCCTTAGGGTATTAGGGGAAAGTGTTCAAGGACAGTCCACATGTGCCTGTGGGTTATAATTTATTAGATTCTAGTCTTGCTCAAATGCTTTAATAATAGCCAAAAATTTTATAATTCAGATAGAAATGAGCAAGTTAAAGGGTAGATTAAAAGGACGTAGTAATTGTCTTTTTAGGAACAGCTCAAACCCTGATGTCACTTATGGGCTAGCCTAAATTAAAAAAAAAAACATAAACTAACAGAGGAAAAATTTATAGAAGTTTCACCTCATACAACTAAAATTTTAGGTAAAACATGGCTGTTTCAATAAGTGAAGCAAACATTTTTTCTAGATCCTAGAATTCATATTTATAATCTGATTAATCTAGTGTTTGGTGTAAGTGGGTTTAGTGGGCTAACCTGAGAAATATTGTCATTTTTATTATTTTCTACAAAGAATATTTTCCAATATATGGATCAAACAGATGAATGGGTTTAAATTACAACCATTTTGTTTATGTTGGAGCTATCTATGCCATGGTTTCTCTATAGTTAAACATGTTTTTACTATAAAATGAATTACTGTGTAAAATACTGCTTTATGCCATAATAAAGACATTAGTACTTAAAAAATGTTACCCATAATCTCAGTACCCTGGGAGGCTGAGACAGGAGAAGCAAAAATTGGATTCCAGCGTAGGCAACTTTGCAAGACCATCTCAAAATAAAAAAAGGATTAGGGATGTAGCTCAGTACGAATGTACTGGGTTCAATCCCCATTACAAACAAACGGAAAGAAAGGAAAAAGAGAAGAGAAAAAAGAAAAGAAAAAAAAACACTTGAGTTCAAGGTGAGAGTGGTATAATAATAGGAATTCTTAGTGGTGGAAAGGTTGGACACCCCTGCCGGCATTGGTTCTCTCAGTTCTCATGCAGCTGGAGAGGTTTGGAGGTGCAGGTACCTCTCTCAGAACAGGTGCTCTAATACGTATTTAAAGAAAGAGTTTGTCTAATATTACTTAGCCATCCTACTGCAGGGCCAGGAATGGACTCCATGTCTTCTTTAGGTCCAGCATTAATTCTGTACCCCAAACAGAGTGACCTTGTCTTTAAAACTGCCTAGCCAGGGCTGCTCCCCTACTTCATACCCAGAAAAGGACTTAGCAACAGCTCTGTACTGAGGTTCTGTGCCTGGTTAGTACAGAATGCTGGTTTGAGGAGGGAAGGCAGTGCTGTGATGTCTCAGTCTGTTTTCTCTTGCTGTAACTGGATGCCACAGACTGGTTTTTATTTTTTTTAAAGTTTATTTAGTTTGTAGTCCTGGAGACTGGGCAGTACAAGAGCGTGGTGCTGGCATTTGGTAAAGGCCATATAACGTGGCAGAGGACGTCATGTGGGAATACAGAGCAGGCATGGTTTAGGGGATTAGGATTCCAGTACTTGGACACTCAAACCATAGCATTCTGCCTCTGGGTTTAGTCATGACCTTCTCACATGCAATATACAATTCCATCCCAGTACTCCAGAGTTTTAACTGTTTCCAGCACCAACTCAAAAGCTTAAGTGCAGTGTCTTTCTAAAAAATCAGATTTGTGGAAGACTCAAAAGATGTGTGAAGGAAATTTGCTACATTCATGAGCTTGTGAAATCAAACAACTTACCTATCAAACAAATTACCTACTTTTAAGATACAGTGGTGAAATAGACAGAGGACAAGCATTCTCATTCCACAATGGAGAAGTACCCACAAAGTAAAGAGTCATTGGTTCCATGTAAGTCCAAACCAATAGGATGAGCAACATTAAACCTGAAGGCCCTACCTAGGTCAGTCTTCCTTGATTCTGTGTATTTCTACTTAGATATTCTGAGATGGGGATTGACCTTTGACTGTCCAGCTGCTTGGTTTTGCCAGCCTCAGACCAGTTTAGCCCACTTTGGTTGGTATTGCATACTGGTAGCTCTGCAATCCGGGATCTCAGTGGCAGTCCACCCCCTGTGGCTCTTCTCATTTCTTTAGTGAAGACTTCGCAGTAGCTCCAGATCCTCTGTTTTTTCTCCACTAGTTACTTCCCACAGTCACACCTACAAATACTATTGACATATCACTTTGAGAATTATGTTTCTAACACATGAATTCTGGAGAATGTACCTGTTTCACAGTAGTGGAAAGACACCCTCAGTGATTATCTACTTAGACTCAAATTTCCAGGATAATTCCCAGAAACCCCCATACCCATACCCATCCCCCCGCTTTTTTTGAGATAGGGTCTCACTGTGTCGCCCAGGCTGGTCCTGAACTCACTGTAGCCCAGACTGGCCTTCCATCCCTTTTCTTGAGATCTTTGGATTTGCTCAATGACGGCCTTCATTCCCCTCTGCTCTAGGGCCATACTGGATAAGAAGCTGGCTGCCTCTGTGAACATCTTGCCCAGGACATCTTCACTGTGAGTTTGGCCATAGCTGGTGAAGGGCAGTTGGGAGTGATAGGATTAGGTCCTAGCTGGTGGAAAGAGCACTGAATTATTGGGGGAATTGTCAAAGAATAATTCAGATGTACTTAATCTATAGTTCACAGTTAATTTGAGGAGATCAGTTAGTTTCTGTATCTGAGCAGAGCAAAAATATGCTGTCTAATAGAGAAAGGAAGAAAAAATGATGTCACTCCCCCTACTGCTCATATTGTCTATAGCAGCAGCAAACTGATAATGCCTGTAATGTTGCCTTGAGTTTGCTGGCAAATACTCGGCCTCTGAGCTACATCCCCAGCCCGGGTCGCTACTCCTCCTCCTCTTCCTCCTCCTCCTCCTGCTTCTTCTTTTTTGTCTTTTTTTGAGACAGGGTCTTGCTCTGTATCCCTGGCTGGTCTTGAACTCACTTTCTAGTCCAGGCTGGCCTGAGGCAAGAGCAATCCTCCTGCCTCAGCCTCTCTCATGTGCTGGGATTACAGACATGTGCCACCATGCCCATGCTTTATATGAGGCTAAGGTTGGAAGATTAAGTTCAAGGCCAGCCTGGGTAATTTAGTGGGATTCTGTCTCAAAATTAAAAAAAAAAAAAGGGTGTGTTTAGCTTTTGAAAATTTGATTTGTATTTAGTTTTCAAAATAAAAAAGGTAAAAGGGCTGGGATGTGGGAGAGTGCTTTCCTAATATATGCCAGGACATAGATTTGATCCCCTGTACCACCAAGGGGGAAAAAATTCCTTTTATTTTTATTTATTTTTTGAGACAAGGTCTTACTCTACAACTCCAAGCTGGTCCTGAACTCACTATGGAGCCCAGGCTGGCCTTGAACTCAAGGCAATTCTCCTTACCCTTCTGGGTGCTGGGATTACAGGCGTTCACCAACATGCCTGGCTTTATGTGCTGCTCGGAAATTGAACTCAGGGCCTTGCACTTACAAGGCAACCACTTTTGCTGCTGTGCCATTCCTCTAGCCCCAGGTTGCTCAATCTTTGAAAAGTTATACAGGGTCTAGAGATGCATCTCAGTGGTAGGTGCCAGTGTTCAGTGGCTGGAACTATATCAGCTTCTCATTCCCTTTATGTGTCCACCTTGCTCATAAGTGATCCCTTTATCACAGCTCTGTAGCACTCCAAGTTCCACAGCATAAGTCATCTTGGGTTTGCCGTGGCTCAGTATGGATCTTTGTCTAAATCTCTCTCATAATGTTCTTATATTCTCTTCTGAACAACGTCATTGACGTCATTTTTAACTTCTAAAAGTTTCCATATCTTAAAAGGCTTACCAACTCCCCCCATAAAACCTCTGGGTTAAATTATCCATTTGTGGGCACACAGCCTTGAGAGTCAGTGATCTAAGAGGCAGAGGAAAGAAAACCCAGTTTGAGGAGAGAAGACTTAGAAGTTTATCCAGGGCTTTCCTTAGTGGTTCTTCATGTAGTAAGTAAGCTGTGGAAAACAACCAGGAAGTAGCACTCTACAAGAAAAAAACATCTTTGGCTGTAACTCAGTAGTAAAAGTATTTTCCTAGCATGTGCAAAGTCCTGGGTTTGACACCCAGCACTGGGAAAAAGGGGGCGGGGGGTGGGGGAGAAAGGAAAGGAGGGTAGGTAGGTAAGTAAATAAGTCACTTTATGTGAGAACCTTTAAGTTGGAAGGATTTCTAGAGAACTTCCTTGAGCCTTTCAGGAATGCTCTAGTAGATGCTAAATGCACATGTAAGAATGGTTGGACTACATGCTCTCTGTGGGGTCTTGGCCAACCCTTGACCTCTGTGTATGGGCTTGGAAATATTTTAAAGTTTCCTCCTCAGTAAGTCACCTACTTGGCCAAGTTTGACATATATTTTGGCTCCTTTGAGCAAACTGCGTGCGTGCGTGTGTCTGTCTGTGTGTGTCTGTGTGTCTATCTATCCCTCCCCCTTCTGTTCTCCAGGTACTTTTGGAAGGGAGAAATAGAAGAAACCACTGAGGTCTTGTTGGTAAGTGAAAATAAGGACAGGTGAGATCTTGATAGGGAAATGAGGGAAACAAAGGTTTTGTTTTTTTTTTTCTCATCCCAATTAAAATTCATCAAAGATTAACTAATTGAGGTTCTTGCCCAGCTGAGAAGACTGGAAGCTCATTTGGGATCTAGTGATCTGGCTCTGTCCTGGGAGGAATGATGTCTCTTAAATGGCCAGATGAATGAGTTGCAGTTCCAGTTCTAAAGCATTGGGTTTTCTTTCTTTTCTTTTTTCAGTTAATAAAGACAAAGACTTCCAAGGTCCCCATGTTGTTCGGTTACATCAGGTAAGGCTACTATCCCTTAGTCTGGAGAGTAAGGACAATCTGCCTTGTGTGCTATGGTCCAGGTGACAAGAAACCTTGAAGGGAGAGATTCCTGCGGGTCAGGGTCAGTGGATGTCTTTTGGAAAGTCACCGGTTGAGTTGGGCCTTGAGGAAGAGAGAGGCTTTTGATGAGTAACATGAGCAAGAAGAACTTATGGGTGCAAAGGAATGCAGACGTTCTGGGGAAGGGGAGCCTGGGGAAAGCACAGTGGTGTGGATGTGATAGTGATGAAAACAGTAGGTAACATTTATTACAACTATGCAGTACCTGCTCAGGTACTAGGTAAGAACTGTCTGTGCCTTATCTTATTTAGTCCTCAGGAATGCAATGATGTATGTTCTGTTTTTATCCCTTCTTTTGTAGGGTTTTTTGAGAAATTAAATGACTTGTCTGTAGTCACACGTTAATAAGGGAAAACTTAGTATTTAAGCCTGTATCTGTGAGACTAAAGCCACCTGGCCCAGCTTACCACTTGTTGACAGATGGGACACATGGACTCACGAGTAGTGAGTCTTGATGCTGGCAGGTTGTGCTGTTGCACATTGCAGAGGGCCTCCTGTGGGGCTGACCAGCTGGGTTTTATTACTTGGACGGACTCTAATTATAAGCACTCATAGGTCTCTGCTTTCTTTCCAAAGGTTGATGCATCCTTTTGAAATCCCAGAGGTCTTCAGTCTTCCCATGGGTCAAGGAGATGTACACTATCTAAAGTGGCTTAAGGAAAGCATGGAGAACTGAGTAGGGAGCCTGCTTGTGCCTGTTGCTGGCTACCTCTAGCCTTCATCAACTGCCCTGTGGTCTCCTGCCTCCCAGCATCTGTGGCTTCTTTGCTCGTCAGCACAGAGAAGCAGCTAATATGGGTAGACCTAAGGTCCATGACCCTTTGTTACTAGGGACAAATGGGAGTTGGCAGTGAGGGTGTAGTTCTCATCTTTAGTAACTGGGCCTTATCTTAGATATCTTGGGTGTGTGGCTTCCCTGTTTGTCTCTGGCAGGATGACCTTAAGTTGGAAGTGTATGGGATGAATGCATCCTCCTCAAGGGACTGGTGGATATTCTATTCAGCAGCATGAATTGTAATGGAATTTCAGGCCTCAACAGGATTATTTCTCCTAAAGAGGCCTTTGTTGCACCTGAGTCTTGAGGAGGAGGAATTGGGGATTAGGGTTTGGACACAGCCTCATGAGTTGGCAGCAAGTCTCGACTCTTCCCTAGTCTGAATGTGACATACATCAGAAAGTTCCGGTGCCTTGCACAGTGGAGATAAAGCTTCTCAGCAGAGAAACTAAACCACGAAAACTTGCTCATGTTTTTCATGTTTGCTGTACAGAGCCCCAAGGGTTAACGAGGTGCCCTAGTTGCCTGGATGAGCTTCCCCCAACACGCCTACCAGTGCACTATGCCTTTGCTTTCAGGTGTGAGCTCCCTTGTAATATTTGGATTTTTGTTGTTGTTATTCTGGAAATTTTTCTTTGGTAAAAATGTATAAACCACTGCTCTAAGCTGGTCTCTATTTTTATAAATTATTAAAGAAAATAGAAAGCTGGACATAGTGGCACATGCATATATCCCCAGCACTTGAGAGCTGAGGCAGGAAGATTGCTGTGAGCTGGGCTGATGAGTTCAGGATCAGGCCTGGATAAAGAGTGAGAGACCCTGTCTCAAAAAAAAAAAAAAAAAAAAGAATGAAAGGAAGAAAGAAAAGAAAAGAAAGAAAATGAAACTGCATAGAGGCCCAGGAAGGGATTGATGTGCTGATGAGACACAGGATAGCTGCTCATGTATGTCTGGGGCTCTCCTATGTCTACGCATGGGTCTCTGGTAGAAGAGGGCAGGAAGGCAGGGCATGCTGAAGAGACGACCCCGCTGTGAATCTGTCACAAGGTAACTTCATTCTGTAAGGACATACAGGCAGTTTGGGTGGGAACACAGGACATTGTGGTCTCTTGGTCTCCTAGATAGGATATATGTAGGTGGGATAGTTCAGCTCCAGTTCTGATACCTGCTGTGCTCCTCTGACCTTAGTGCCCCTGGGTAAAAAGTGGGTAAGGATGTCCAAGGACCTATCTCAAGAAACTCAACTCCTGGTTGAGTTTCTTCCAAGGGTCCAGGGGTACCAGTGGGGATTTAGGGGCTGTCAGAGGAGAGGAACAGGGAATGCTAATGGTGGTGAAGTCCCTTGCTTTTTGTGACAAATCAGTTTTTAATATATATGCAAATCTTATATAAACTAAGTACTACTGGAGATGTACTATACGCACTCACGGACTGCCTGTATAGCTTTTAGGGTCAAGTCTAGTTTCTAGGTGTGGTGTTGAAGGCCCTTCAGAACCTTGCTCCAGTTTGCTTTTCCATCACCATCCTCTCCCTTTCCTGTCAGTCTGGCAGACACTTGGCTCCACTGTGTTTGTGCCGCGTTAACTCCTGTGCTCCTGCACAGAGTACCCTTCCAGCCAAATGCTTGTGCCATGTGGCTGCTCCTTTGTAAAGCCCAGCTCCCCAGCTGGAAAGCCTGCCTTCTTGCCGTGGTGTCCTCTCTGCCTGTAATGCTGGGTTGCAAGGTGCATACGGTCAGGAGCAGGTCTAAACTGATATGATCTGTTGGGCAGGGTTTGGCAAATAAAGTGGGACTGATTCCAAAGATTTTTCTGTCTGCGTACTTCATTGGTTCATCTTCTGTACTATGTATATTATCAGAAAACTTTTTTGGTGGTTCACCATTACCTACTTAGGAGTAAGAGTTGACAATTCTAGGAAATAGGAGGGAGAGGACATTTACTAGAACACCATCTCTGTCATTCAGGTCCTGCCCTAGCTTCTTAACATTATTCATTCTTGTAAGTCATCTTTATTCATGAGCCTCATTTTATAGATGAAATCTGAGATCAAAAAACATAAGACTTCTAGTAAGCAGCAGAGTTAGGATGTGAATCTGGGGCTCTGACTCTAAACCAAATGATCTTACTGCCTTTCATTCAAAGCAGCTGGATCAAGTCCCTTTCAAGGCTACAGACGCAGAGAATCCGCTGTAGTCAGCTCTAAAGGAAAGAAGTTATTAGATTTTAGAACATCTCTCTCTAAATGTATGTCATTTGGCCTGGCACTTACACACATAGGGCATTGTTCACTTCTCATCACAGACCTGGAGTTGGTAATTAGCTTCACAGATGAAGGAACAGACTTACAGTTCAGTGACATTTAGGGTCTGGGTAACTCCAGTCGACATGGTGTGGCCACCATCCCACATTCTCCTCTCAGAATGACACTGTAAAAGCCAGGGCTAGCCTCCGGAGTGCTGGGATTACAGGCGTCCACCACCATGCTCAGTTTATATGATGCTGGGGAATCGAACACGGATACTTAACGATTGACTTAGCACTTGGTAAGCAAGTGCTTTAACTGCTGAGCCATTCCTCCAGTCCCAAGAAATGTGTTTTTTGATCCAGAATTTAGAAAAATCAGTTGAGGAAATGAGAAAAAGGATCATAATTACCTTGTGAGTACTAAAACTTACTAGCATAGAAGCATTACTGGTTAGAAAGAGTCGACCTTCATGATCAAGATAAAAACAGAAGCAGGCAACACTAACATACTGAGTTGAAGAGAGGACTGAGGCAGCTGAACTGCATGAGAGAAACGATTGCCGTTAATCGGTCTCGTTTTGGTTGCTGAAGCATGTATCTGGCCTTATCTGCTGCCACCAATGAATTTTTCTTACAAATAAAAAAAATTTTATACGTATCATATACTTTATACAAATCCTGTGGACTTCTAGGAAATAAGGCAGCAAAATAAATTACTAAGTTGGTAATTGTCAGTTGTTCACCTGATTGATTTTATGAGCTATTACTCTTTCCAGGATATCCAAATGTTACATTATTTGAATATATCCAATAAATATTCGCTGGCATTTTCCAGTCTTTTAAATCTTCCCTACAGCCCTTTGTAAATACTGCCAAGTTAATATGCCTATCTATTAAACAAAAACTTTTAGATACCTGTAATTAGGGGAAAAGGTGTGAATAATGAATTATCTTAAGAATAACATTTAGGGAATCTATGAGAATTCTTATTTGCTCCAAAACTCCAAAGATAAATGTTATAAATTTGGAAGCACCGGTGTGGACCCCAGAGGAGGCAGTCTTCAGCTGAGACTCCTTCAGGATTCAGGAGGGGTAGAGAGCTGCTCACTACAGACTACAACTTGGTACTAGAACCAAAGTCATTTAACACTTTGTAGCATTCACTTGTCCTTTCATTGCATCGGTTTTAGCCCACAGAATAAGTCCCCAGCTCTCCTTATGTTGTAATCCAAAGAAGCTAAAAGATGGATGTAGCAGGAGTGGTGGTTAATGCACTTGTGTAAAGGCCAATATTATGAATGTAACTAATCCCTCCACTCAAAATGAACAGGTTACCCTTCGCTTCCAGCCCTACTAGAACTTAACTGAACTCATGGTCCTTACCTCCTTACACAGCTGGCTCATGCCCTACCTCCTCACACCAAGTTCGTCTCTGCAAACTGCCTAAACATAGATTTATTTTATAGTAATAATGAGTCCACATATGGGCCAGTTTCCTCCTATCACCCGGGGAGCAGGGGATTAGGACAGGCATTTGGAGAAAACAGAAGCAAAGGAAACCCCAAGTGTTACAGGCTATGACCAGCAGAGACAGAGTGCAGAACTCTAGGATTGTGTGCCTCTGTGTACTGAGCCAGGTTTACAGTGCCTATACTTAACATATTTTAGTAGAGAAGATTTGTAAGTCTCCTTCCCGTGTTTTATTTCTCCATAGCCCTAGACTAATGCTTTTTGCCTCCATGGGCTAGGAACTCACAGTAGAAAAGGGCCCCACGTTTTCTCTGGCAGCAAGGACAGGAAACCTGAGAGAGAATGCTGCAGGCAGTGGCAGGAGTGGCAAAGTGGCAAGATGATGGGGTCCTGCCACTCCCCAGCCTCGCATCTAGGAAGCCAGCAAAAGCCACAGCCGGTTCCTAGGGTTCTCCAGTGGCTGCTAGTGCATCATCAGGAAGACAGAGGATTTAACAAAGGGAATTTTACATTGTAAACCAGTCACATTAATTATAACTTTAATATAACAAATGTTATTAAAAGCAGCAATTCAAAAACCATGGTCTTCCAGAAGGTGCACAGGGTTATAAGGTCAGTTGGCAGTAATGCAGCTATTAATGAAATGTTGGGGGCGGGAGTCAGTGACCTTGTCAGGCCTTTTGCCATCCTCCCTTGTGGGACAGGACCCCCTTAGTATCTTCACCCTGTCAGGCCCAGCGCTTCTGTGAAGCTGGGAAGTGCAACCCATTCTGGCTTTTCCAGAAGTCGAAGCAGGCCTGGGAGTTTGCTGTCTTTGCAGAAGCCGGTAGGAAACCACATATGGGATCCCAGGTCCCATACCCCGGCTGGGCTATGGAATGGCTTCTCAACTCCCCTTCCACTTGGCCCTAGTTGGGGACCTCAGTGGCAGCAGCTGTGGGGTTAAGAACTGGGCCCAGTGCCCACCTGTCCGTGCCTAGCTGCGTCAGGGAAGCAGAAGGGGCGACGCCGACTGTACTCCAGAGGTGAAGTCCCTTTGAAAGGCACTCTAGGAGCTGTAGGAGCTGTGCTTTAAGGCAGGGGCTCTTTCACTTGTCCCAGAAACTCCCTGAATGCTCACAGATAGGCAGGGTCGGGTCAGGCATGGAAGAGCCAGCTTCTCTGGCCTGCTGTCCCACTGCTGCCCCTCACTGCTTTTACCCCCATTTGGCTTCAGCAGCAGGCTGCAAACCCAACCAAGCTAGGAGCCACAGCAGCAGCTGGCAAGGCTGCTGCCAATCTGGTGCGTCCTCCCTCCTCTGTCAAGGCACTTTCTGTTTTCCAACCAAATGCGTCAGTTTCTAGTATCTCTGAAAGCAGCAAAGTGAGGGGCCCTTGCCCCTCCTCCCAATTTTGGTTTCTCTTGAGATGGGGCTGTGGGGCTGGGTTTGAATGTCCTTTCAACGAATTCTGTTTATACCACCAATGAAAAAGGCCTCCCTTTGAGGAGACTGAGTGATGCAAGTCCTTGAAAAATCTCAGCCTATCCCCAAAGTGATTGTCAAGTTGAGCACAGGGCAGGGGATATGGCAGACAGCATAAGTCCTCTGTTCTTCCCCTTGGGGCTGGAGCTGGTTAAAGGAAGGAGCCAAGAGTCAGGCTGCCCCGGAAGCAGTACATGTGGCTGTGTGCCTGGGTGGATAGTGGATGGCTGGGTGATGTGTGCGCCATGAGGGCAGTGTGCACACATGAATGGGAGCTTGTGTGTGAGGGTTTGTACCTGGCTGTGTATGGTCACCGGGATTTAGCATAACATTCCTTTCCTTCCCACCTCCACCAGTCCTCTAGGTTTCTAGGGCATCTGTATTCTAGCAAGGCCAGGCCTGGCTCCATAGCAACTATGAGGTGGGTAGCGCTGGGGACAGGCAAGCTCAGAGTTGATGCTTGCGTCCTTCCCTCTCATCTTGAGATGGGGCCTGGTGCTGGCGCTGGCACTGGCTGCAGCAAAGACCCAGCTCTACACTTACCAGGCCCTGGGTCTCAGGTTCTGCCACATGAACTTTCCCACAGACCTCCTGCCTACCACTCTTTCAATGGCCAAGAGGGAGGGCCAGGAAAAGGGAGGCTCCATCCTCAGTCCTTCTTCCTCGGTGGTCCGCATTCTTACAGTGGGGCCTGGGGGAGATGGCTGCCCATGGGTCAAGTGTGAAGGCTGTCCAGTGGAGGGACCAAGGTGCATATGGGGGATGTGTAAACACACGCACGCCCAGAAAGCGTGACAGATGCAGGAATGGAGAACTGGTGACAAACTGGTATCACACAGAGCCAGGGGAGACACAAATTCAGAGGAACCAATACACAAGAGTTGGAAGGGGTGTAGATTGTGTGGAGATACTGAAAAAGGGCCAGAGGGACCTTAGAGACCCAGGCAAAGGGGTGGCAGACCTGGGGAGGCCAAAGAACAGGAATGGTGCAGCAGTGGCTTGGGCCTCAGCCATGGCCCGGTGGGCAGACAGGCAGGGCCTGTGGCCAGGCACATGGTTCGTCCCTGCTTCCCTTCCCAGCCCCAGGCTCGGGAAAATGGGAGCCCATGGCTTCTGCTGTCCCTCCTTTGGTTTTTTAGGGCTGCTGGCATTCCGCAAGAGGCAGTCAGTAAGGGGTGGTCCCTTCCCATTCCACCAGGTACTGAACCTTGCCCTCTGGCGTGACTCTCCGAGCCAGCACCTGGTACTTTTCCCCACAGGCTAACCGCCCAGCTGCACCAAAGTAGTTGGTGATGGATGACTTGAGATGGGACAAGGACGAATCGTCTTCACTGATGCTCTCAAATGTATGGCTGTCTATGCCTTCATCTGGCCGCTCAGGGCCAGAGGCCCCTTCTGCACTGGTGTCCGAGGGGCAGCATCCACCCAGCCCTGCTGCCCGCCGTTTGGCCCGCAAAGGCATGTATGCTTTGGCCGCCAGCTTCCTTTTGCGGCTGCCCACTGTCCGCCTGGGGGGTGGGGAGGAAGATGATGAGTCCTTGGCCCTGAGCCATCTCAGGTTCCAGGCACTGTGCCAGGCCCGGGAAGGAGGGAAACTGAGGCTGTGGAGGAGAAGTAACCAACTGGGGGTGGCAGAGCTGGGATCTGACTAAAGGCATGTGTGTGTTGTATCTAGGACATAGATACAATACACAAGTGTAAGTGCGTTCCTGCCATTTTCTGAGCATCTTGAGGTCGTGCAATAGAGGCTTAGGCTGCCCTGTCCCTCACGTGGCCTTCTTTGGCACTAGATGAGCCGCGAGGATGGGACATACGCATTAAAGCACCTAGTACCACACAGGCAGAGATGTTGAAAGACACAGACACAAAGCCAACAGACACATTCACAGATGCTTAGAAAACGGACGATGAGACCTGAAGAACTACTGACAGCCAAAGAAATCGGGAGAAAGTAATTAAAACAGAATGCTGGGGCCGTAGCTTAGTGGTGGAAGGCTTGCTTCCCATATGTGGCACCCTAAGTTCAATCCCCAGCATTGAAAAATAAAAATTAGGCAGAGAAAGATACCCAGACAGAGATGTTTGGAAAGAGACTTCCAAGCACACCTCTATAGGCATCACATTTTTAATTCTGCTTTTGCAATGGCTTCTAAGATAGAGCAGCCTGAGAGTGGAAATCATGTGCTTTACGGCACCACCCTCATGGGCACTCAGCAAGGCCCCTTCACAGGCCCTGCCCTTTACAAGATCCCATCTCCTTCTCCCCAGGATCCCAAATAAATGGCTCTTTCCCTTAGAGAACCAGAAGACAGACATCAGATTCAGACAGCCCAAGAGCGGGGCCAGCGGATATGCAGCACAGACATACAAACTCATGACATGCAGAGCCCACAAACCCCAGAATGACAGAGCCCCTGGTCAATCAACCTCATTATCGGAATGATCCAGACAGAGGTGATATGTGACATTCCACAGCTGGCAAAAAGCATTCCAAGGAGACAGAGCCCAAATGCCCATCCTTAGCCCTCAGCTAAACACAGTGGCTTGGAACCAGAGCAGCCCAGGGCCAGACTCAACAATGGCAGATGGCAGCATGTTCCCAGCTGATACGAATGTACAGAGTGAGCCCCATTTCACCGTGGTAGGAGGTCGAGGCCTGGGAGTAATCGTGGTGCCTGCAAAGCCTAAGGCGACCACCAGGAAGCTCACCTGGAATCATAGGAGAGGCTGGTAGAGGCAGAGCCAGAGGTGCTAGCAGCATCGGTGGAGTCCACGTCTGAGAAGAAGGTCTGGCCTGAGCTGGCACTGAGGGGGCAAAGGGTGAGGCAGCCATTGGCCTAGCCAAGCAAGGTCCTGTCGTCAAAGCTCTCGGAGCCCCTGAAACCTCCAGCCTCTCTGCCCCTCTCAGACATGCATCCATCATGCCAATGGAGGGCCCCTTTCCTGTCAGTGAGCTTCTCACCATCACACCTGCCTGTCCATGTTCTGCCCCTGGTCAGCCCTCAAACTCCCAGGAGTCATGAACACCCTTGCTCTCCACCTTCTGGTGGTTATGGATGTGCTGGTGACAATATGAGCCATGAGACACCTGTGTAACACTGTACAGGTCAAAAGTGTTTCCATATGTAGTGTCGTGTTTGAAGAAACACGGTTCAGGGAGGCTGAGGAATTTAGCTTACGCCACGTGGCTAGTACTGGAAAGCGGGCCTGGAGCTCGCATCTGTCTGCCTCTAAATCTCTCCCTCGTTCCTTCATAGCAGGTTCCAGAAAGCACTGCATGACCTTTAGTGATCTTGCAAATAATAAAAGACAGAGTTCCTCCCCTGGGGTACACCCAAGCTTGGAGTCCCACGGGCTGACACGGAAGGGTGTTCAGCACAGCCTTGGAGGGCAGCAAAGATCTCCTGGAAGAAGTAGACTTCTGGGTTTCCAGAGGGGGTGGGGTGGATGGCAGGGCAATGAGCGGCGATGAGGGGCATCACACTGCATGTGGAGTGACCACATCAATTTCGTTTTATGCTGTGAGCCAAGGAGAGGCGAGAGGGGGCTGGGGAAGCAGGGAGTGCGATGCCCAGGCAGTGTTGG
Organism: Ctenodactylus gundi; assembly: GCA_004027205.1. Lineage (NCBI taxonomy): Eukaryota > Metazoa > Chordata > Mammalia > Rodentia > Ctenodactylidae > Ctenodactylus > Ctenodactylus gundi. Next base: position 158,831 of record PVKB01000219.1, on the reverse strand, counting down.
TGCTATTCTGGAGGGCAGGAAAGCCCTAATGTTCAAAGACTCCCCTGCCAGCAGCCCCATGCAGCATTGAACTTTTAAGCGGACTTTCTAGAAGGACCTCAAGGAAACACCTACTCCCTCAGAACACTTTCTGCCTTCCCCACTTCCAGAGCCGTATTCCCAAGTGCGGGATGGAGGGGGCATCCCCACCGGGTCCCTCCCAGTCTCCACAGCAGCCCTTTCTGCTGGGCCCCTCACACCAATACCTTTTTAAACTCTGAATTTCATCCAGTGTGAAGTCAAATATGCTGGCCAGGTGATGGTTGGTGCTCCAGGCCGAGGTGAAGTCACTCTGTGGACACAGGAAGGAGTGAAGGGTCTGTCAGGCGTGTCCAATATGTCTCCCCCAAGCACCTTTCTCCCCACCTGAGGGTCTCACAAAGCTGCCTGCTGTGTTCCCTTCCTCATTGCAGGCCCTGACCTGAGAGCCAGGTTGTCTCTAGCCCACAATGGATGACCTTCATCTCTCTGGACTTCAGGGACCTCAACTGCAAAATGGGGACAGTAACCCCTGCCCTGCCTCACTCTTAGACGTGTCAGGAAGCACAGTAAAATTAAACAATGGTTGCAAAGATGTCATGAAAACTATAAAGTACTGGGAAGACGAGTCGAGCTTAATAATACTCTTCACAGGGAAGGCTCCAGTAAGGATGCAGAAGAGGGAAATAAGTGCCCTGAGTCATGGTTGTAGGCTGGGTTTGGCACCCCCTACTGCCTTGACACATGACCTCAGGAAAGCCATTTTCCCACCCTGCCCTCAATTTCCCCACTTGGACAGTGGGGGCCAGGATATTACCTGCCCTCCGCCCCTGGATTCTCAAGAGCTCTCAGGGAGAGAAGGGATTGGTTTTGGAGTGCTGGCTTTTCCTTGTGTTGCTGTAATAGGAAGGGGGACATGGGACAGTCTCCTGGGCCAGGGGACTTCCTTTTCTGTGCAGGAATCCCTAGTGTGTGCTTGCTCTGCACGTGAAAGTGGAGAGTAAGAAAACAAGGAACTAACACTGGGAATAGCATCTTCCAACAAAAACTTTGATCTTTTTCTTCTATAAACTCGCCTTTTCTGCTGCTGGAATTCGTGAGGCAACAAACTGTGGAGACAGAAAAGGGAAAGGGTGGCCCAGTCAGAGCCAGGGGGCCAGAGGGTGACTCAAAGGGAGGGGCCTCAGCAATGGTGGCGGTGGGGACAGGCTCAGAGAGATGGCAGATGGCAGCACCCCAGGGGAAGAGGATGCATCCTGTGGGGTGGAGAGTTATGAGAGCCTGGAGGGGCTACAGTGGGCACAAGAAGAGTTAGTTGGCTCCTCGGGCACATGCGTCCAGATGCCCTGCCCCATGCCCAGCGGCCGGCCCAGCCAGGGCAGGGTGGGCATGATAACATACTCCCATTCTCCCTTTCACTGCCAAGCCCTAGTGCAGTGTAAGGCAGGGCTCTGATCTGGCTTCCCCTGAGGGAGCTGCAAGGGAGTCTGGGAGCCACTGCATGGCTTCTCAGGGTGCCTACGACTGAGACCGAGGTAGGGGCTCCTAGTTCATGTGGGTGCCACCAGACTGTGTGGGCTCACTGCATGCCCATCTTCTAGCCTGGGAACTGGGAGCAGAGAGCCTGAGTTCAGCTGTGGCCCTAGCCCTAGGTCCCCAAGCACTGACCCAGGCTTGCTCTTTCCTCTCTTACGCAGCTCAGAGGCAGTGCCAGTGTCACCTGGCACCAGGCCCTTCTCAGGCAGCAGCTTTCCCGGAGGGTTGGGTGGGACACGGACTCGCAGGCGGAAAATGCACTTCTTCTTCTTGATCTCCTTGCCGCAGAGGAACCTGGGGGTGGGCAGGGAAGGAAGGCCCTGGAGTCGGTCAGTCCATCCTCCTGGGGAGTACGGGCAAGTGTCAGACAAGCCCCTTGGCCATCTTCAGCCCTGAGCTAATCCAGAGTGGCCTGGGGATGCTGACTACTCTTCCATCCCCCGGAGAATAGCTGGTGGGTTCTCCTGCCCTTCCTCTGGCATGTACGTCAGTCTTGCAGTTCCACTCCCCCCCTTTCTTCTCTGCCTCAACCAGCCACAAGGACACCCCCTATAGGAAGGCCTCCTTCAGCTCACAGTGGAACTCCTGGGGTCCAGGCATGATTTCACTTTCTGTTCCCGTCTGCTTGGAAGCTGAAAACATCTCTAGGCACTTCTCTCCTCCTTTCAACACTGGCTAAGCAGCCATGAAGCTGCAGGGTGGCTCAGATCCAGGCCTGCCTTCGGGGGCCTATCCCCTGGGAGGCGAGAGGACTCCACTCTGCCCTGAAGCATACGCTATGCTGGACCCCTAAACCAGGAGAAGGGGAATCAAGCTGCCGTGCTAGGGGTACGTGGGAAACATCCACAGAAGTGCATCTCAGTCCCCACAACAGCCTCAGCTCCTAGGCAGGGCCCAACGCAGGGCAGCATCTCAGTCAGTCCTGTTAATGGAAGAGTGAATGAAAGACATGGAAGAGCATCACAGGCAGAAGGAAGAGTATGACCAAAGCGCTGGGTGGGTTCAGTTAAGTAAATGACAGTGGCAGAAGACATGTGGGCAGAGCCTGATCATAAAAGGCCTTAACCCCAGGGTGGGGAGCCAAGGCATTCCTGTGGGGGTGATGAGGGACATAGCTCGCTGGCTGTGGGTACTGAGAAGAACGCTGAAGGGGAAAGACATGGCTAGAGCCTGTTTAAGAGCTGGTGATTCCATCACTCAGTGCCCGGCCCAGGACCCTAGCTGATTTGAGCAGAAGAGGCCCCCACAGAACAGGTGTGTGTGTATCTATGGAGCTGAACCCAGTATCCAAATGAGTCAGGCTAGTAGGGGTAGTTAGCATAGAAAGAACCCTGGATCCTCTTGCTCCCTGGGTTCTGAAGGGAGGGAATAATTGATGCAGTCAAAGAGAAGGGCGGGAGGACCAGGCAGAGCACAGCGTGAGCAAAGGCTGTGAGTAGGAAGAGCTCGTAGACCGCGGTTCCTCCCTCCCGACACACACCTGCTTTTGTAGCTGTTGAGAGCGTTGAGGAGATGCGGCCCTCGATCCATCACAGGAGTGTGGGTGAGCTAAGGGGAGCAGGCCAGCAGAACAGTCAAACCTGACATATGGCATCTAAGGAGGTCCCACCATCCTGCCTGCCTCCATCTCCTGAGTCCTCCACGTGAGGACCACTGACTTACTCCATGATCTCAGACAAGTCTTTCTACCTCTCTTGAGCTCATTTCCCCAAAAGACAGATTCCTGGGTTAAAGGTATTTAGAACTTTAAAAACATCCTTACCCATCACTCAGTAGTGCACTTGTATGGAATCGGTGGTACAGATATAACAGGCAGTGCAGCAGGATGCTTTACATACAAGAATGTTCACTGTGCCACTGATTATAAAAGTGGACAAGTGGAGAAAACCATAGATGCCCAATAAAAAGGAAGCCAGTGAACAAATGTAGCCATTAAAATATTTTATGTCTGAAGATTGGTAATCATATGGGAAAATAACTATAATGGAACGTAAACTGAAAAACAGATGATTTAAAATTGTATCTGAACAAAAAATATGCAGGGCTGGAGGAGTACCACAGTGGCTAGAGTGTTTGCTTGACTTGCAAGTGCAAGGCCCTGAGTTCAATGGCCCAGCTCCACATAAACTGGGCACAGTGGCACACACCTGTACTCCCAGCACTTGAGAGGCTGAGGCAGGAGGACTGCTGTGTGTCTGAGGCCAGCATAGGCTACATAGTGAGTTCAGGACCAGCCTAGACTACAGGGTGAGACTGTCTCAAAAAAAAAAAAAAAATAACGCCTAGTAGACAGGGTGAAAGGAAATTTTTTACACGTTATTTTTAGGTAGTGTGCTGTGAGAACACAGGTATTTATTTACTCTCTGAGCTATATCCCCAGTCCATTTTTAGTTTTGATTTTGAGACAGGATCTTGCTAAGCTGCTAACTTGCTTAAGCTGGGGTCAAATTTACAATTCACCTACTTCAGCCTTCTGCAGTACTGGGATTATACAGGCCTGCACCACTGGGCCCAGCAGAGAATATGGATTTTTTAAGTTTCTTTTTTGTTTTAGCAAATAAATTTTTTCTACTAGGAACATGTATTTTTTAATAAATCAGAAAAAAAGTTAAAAATTCCAACTATTTTTAATGCTTATAATATCTATCTTGTAATATGTAAATGAAGATATTATATAAACAGCTAAGGTTTTTTTTTTTTTTTTTTTTGATCCTGTCTCATGGCTTGGGGGGGCTGGAGGAATGGCTCAGCAGTTAAAAGTGTTTGCCTACCAAGCGCTCAATCAAGGGCTATACCTGAGTTCCATTCCCCAGCACTACATAAACTGGATGTGGTAGCACATGCCTATAATCCCAGCACTTGGGAGGCTGAGGCAGGAGAACTGCTGTGAGCCCAAGGCCAGCCTGAGCTCCATAGTGAGTTCAGGACCAGTCTGAGCTACAGAGCGAGACCCTGTCTCAAAAAATAAAAAAAAAGAGTTAGGGGTAGTATTCTGCAGGCGTCCTAGGGCTCAAGGGCACATCCCCATGGTGGAAGTGGTTAGGAAGGTCCTGGCTCCAGCCCTAGCTGGGCCCCAAGCTGTGTGGATCTCTAGCAAGCTGCTCTCCAACTCTGACATTCTCAGAGTCTCCATATTCTACCCCACTCCACGGATCTGAGCTACCAGGCATCCCAGTAACCCATTGCTCAGAATAGGGTCAGCAGGGGGCAGGCCTACTCTACTTTCCATCTTAGCTAGGAAATCTGGAGGGGCCAAATGCCTCAGCACAAGCTCTGCCAGGGACTGAACTGGTGGGACTGCAACTGCCTACTGACAAGATGAGTCTAGGTTGTAGTCCTAGACTCAAGGGAGAGAGCCAAGACACCTAGACCCTACTCCTGAACCACATGAGCCCACCCAGACATCTCTGATACCTGCCACTGTGACACCAGCCACTCTGCATACCTTGCCAAGCTGCAGGAGTTCCCAGTGGTGGTTGACAAAGGCCAGAATTTCCTCAAAGTCAAAGTACTTCTTCTTGCTCTGCACCCCCAGGTTGTAGAGGGCCAGGTGAACCACATCCACCCTGGGCAAGAGGGCAAGGAGGTGGCCCTAGGTGTGAGGCAGGGGCAACCAGGAGGGAGGGGAGAGGAAGGAACTGGGAGGGGCAGAGGTGGGTTTAAACCAAGACCCATCTTCTCACCATCGCAGGGGCAGCCTCTCGATGTACTCTGGGCCCTGGTTACATACGGAGCAGAAGAACAAGTAGAATCTGCGGGCAGTGGAGGGGACCTTTGGTAGGAGTGGCTCTGACATTCAACCCTAGGCCAACCCCCACAATCCCCACTTGCCTTCTCATGGTCAGCCTTCTCAGTCCAGAGACTAGTGGCCTCTGGGGTTTGGGGGTATGATACATAAGAACAGGGCAAGACAAAGAATACTCCCCTGCTCCCAACTGCCTCCCCAAATATCACTGCCCTGGGGTGCAGATGAGTTCATGGAGTGTGGGCTGGGGTGGTCACCCTCTTCCCCTCTGAGACACCCAAGCCCACACAATCACAAAAGGCACGAGACATCAACCAAAAAACAGTATTCTAGGCTGACATATGTCAAATGCCTTTCCATTAGCTTAGTCCCACTGGTCAGAAACCATCCTTTTTCCTAGTGGTTCTACAACTCCAGGCAGAGTTGAGACAGGCTCTATGGAGCCCTCCTTTCCTCACACCCTTGAAGAGACTGGGGCTCAGGGAAGGCCAGGATGTGGCTAAGGCACCCCACAAATCAATGGCAAATAGGGATGCAGTCCAGCACAGTCTTTTACCCCCTCCTCTAAGACAGGTGTAGGCTAACAGACCCACTCTCCAGCCCCCTCCTCTGTGTGGGGCCTAACAGGTGATCTGCAGGAATTGCCGCTGCCATCTCCCTGTCCCTGCACACCACCATTAAGGCTCAGCTGAACCAAAATAGTACCTACCGGTCTCCAAACATCATGGGCTCGTTAAGGCACTGTGTGCAGGCCTCGTGGAACCACTGCCTGCACTGGTAACATTGCAGCATCCTCAGGTACCATCTGGAGAGGAAGAAGAACCAGGCTCAGCAACTGTCTACCACCTGTTCCAATGACTCAGCTTCCACCAGAAGAAAGGGAAGAGCGCTCCTCATCGCCACGTGCCTCGAGGGTGTCCTGGGAGCCAGCCCATGCCACCTTTGGATCTTACCATCTGGTAAATAATGAAACACTGTCCCCACTGTACAGATGAGTCAGAGATCAAACAGGTTGTTCAAGGTCACTCAGAAAACAAGTGCAGGACGGTGTGTCAAATTCCAGACTCTCCATCTTCAAGGCCTGTGTTCTTCCTACCATACCACACTGGAGTCTCCACCTCTCGACCCAGCGCCTCACACAGCTTCCCTGACATTGCTGATGAGGGCAGATTTGCTTGAGGAACTTCATGGAAGGCAGACGGCTCCTGTAGGCTACCTGGAGGCAGGCCTACATCTGGCTTGTCTCATCTGGTACGCATCAAACCCATTTCCTAACTAGTCATTGATTATGAATATAGAGCAAAACAGTATTCTTTAACAACAGTCAATGCTTTGTTCCTTTTAAGTGTGGCTCACAGGAATATGCACATTTCTTGGTTTACTTCAGACTTGTTCGATCTTTGGGGAAACCGCTGGCAGATGCATTTTTAATGATCGTGAAACTCTGAGAAAGCCTTAGTGCTGGGAAAGGTTCTGTAAGCTTTACTCCATCTGTTATACATTAGACTTCCCAATGCCCCAGAAAGTTCATGGGCAATTAAGGTAACTAAACCTATTTGAGAGATGAAACAGATCGAGTGATTTGTCTAAGTTAACCAGCTGAGCTGTAAGCACAGCCTTCAAACCTTTAGCTCCTGTCAGCATAACTGGGGCCCAAGATTCAGGACCTCAGGGAGCCCTGCAGGCTGTTTTTTGAGGACAGGGACCCTTTTCACCATGCCTGGAGCGATCAGCCCCAGGGAGCAGACCCAAATATGCATGGTTATGTGGCTGCCACAAGAGGGAAGAAAAACCAGTCTCTGGCCCCACAGCAAGGCAAGAAGCCCTTCCACACAGGATCCCCAAACACAGGGCTCCTGCTTGCCCTTCTCTAGGGAAAAGGATCTGCATCTCACTTGCTTCAGTGTCACAATGAAAAGGCTTTGTGCGTGCGTGCGTGCGTGCGTGTGTGTGTGTGTGTGTGTGTGTGTGTGTGATACTGGAGATTGAGCCAAGGGCCTTCACTCTGAGCTATTATCTCCTGCCTCAAGGTCTTGCTGCTAAACTGTCCAGGCTGGGCTAGAACTTGCAGTCCTCCTGCCTTACCATTCTAGGATTACCTGCTTGCACTACTGGGTGCCAGCTTGGAAAGGCGATCTTTGTACCATCACCACCATAAGCTCACATTATTTTTAAAGTGCTTCACAGTTTTTAAGTGCTCACCAAGTGCCTGGCACTGGGTGGAACCTTAAGTGAATTATTTCTCTGTTCACACCCACCATATGGGGAAAACTCCTAGGAGAACAGAGGCTCAGGGGTTGCACAGACAGTAAAGGGTAGAGTGAAGAGCTCCCGGAAGGATCTGGACCGAGCGTGAGACCTAGGCTCCTAGCAACTCGTCCATGATTCCTTCTTCCTCAAGGGGCTGAAGAAAATACTTCTGCTCTTACAGTCCTCCCTCCCCCTGCGCCAAAGGACACCACCCGGAGCCCAGCCCTCAGGCCTTAATCTTCAGGCACTCACACTGAGGTCTTTACCCCTCGGCCCTACCCCGAAGCTCTCTGCCTTCAAGGTCTGCCCCTAAGGTCCCTTGGCGACTTTCCTAGCTCGCCCAGATTATAAAATGCTCCCCGACCCTCCGGGTGTACCCCGCTGTGTGATCCAACCCACAGAGCTTCCGAAGCTCACCACTCGGCCCACCCGAGTCCCCGCCCAGGCTTTGACACTCGGAGCCCGCCCCCCGCGTGACTCCGCCTCCAAGACTGACATTCCGGGCGCCCCTCGAAGCCCCACCCCCGCGGACACGCCAGGGCCGCACCTCAAGACTCCACCCCTGCGGCAGACACTTCCGGCTACCTTCCTAGGGCCCCGCCCCTCCAGGCCACACCCCCGCGGCTGTCACCCCGAGCCTGCCCAAGTCAGGTCCGTGCTGCAGCCGGGACCTGCCGCTCCATTTCCCTGGGCGCCCGGCCCCCGCGGCCTTACTCTCCGGGCCCGCCGCAGTAGCAGTAGCACTGTTGTTGGTTGGTGCGGTGCGGCGAGTCCCACTCGAGCTCCTCGGGCTGGTAGGACAGCACCATCTTCACGGCCTGCAGCGTCCTGGCGATGGCGCCCTTCTTCAACGCACCGCCTTTCTGGGTGGGAGACAGGGCCCAAGTCACCTGCCCCGTCCTGGTTGGGACATTACCGGAAATACTGCACAGGGCTTGGGGAACAAGAAACTTTCCCTCACCAATTCCAAGCCTACCCTCTATCCCAGAAGACTCTCCATTTATAACAGTATTAATTAACTGCAATAATCACAATACAGGTTAACAACTACCAAGCTGTATCAGTGTGGGCAAATACATGGATTTTCTTTTAACGGTAAAGCATTGATAACTAGGGCCTCCTACTCCTGACACCAAGCCCGAGTCTGTTTTACAGCTGAGGAAACTGAGATCTGGGAGGCTCTGGAATACAGTGCCATCTGTCTGCAAAGCCCAAGTGGGACCCTTCTGCTTGGAGCTCCTCATCTGTGATGGCAGCTGGACCTGAGCCCAGGGGGCCATTGGGCTGCCCGCCCGGAGGAGGTAGAAAGGGATGAAGGGCTCACCCGCACAGCCAGTGCAAAGATGCAGCGTCGGCAGAACCAGGGCGTGAGCACGGGCCGGTCGGCGCTGCCCGCTATGGGAATGTGGCACTGCTGGTGGTAACCTATGGCACAGGAGGGAGTGGTAAGTGCCCACGACAAAGCAGTGGCCCAAGGCCAGCTGGCCTGGAAGCAGCAAGGCCAGGAGGGCTTCAGCAAGCCCGAGGACCTCTGCCTGCCAGCTGCCAGGGGCTGGCTGCTGATGCCCACCCAGGAAGACAAGTTGGAATCCAGGCTGGGACTGAAAGACAGCACTAGTCAGTGGGCGAGACACCAGGCACCAAGCTCTGGTCTCCGTGCCTGCACCCCTTCTTTTCCATGTAGCCTCCCCAACTAGGGAAATACCAAACTGCATCGCCTGTTGGGCTTTTCAATTTTCCCCAAGGTCACCTCCCAGGACTGTCATTCGCAGACTGACCTCCTTTCACCCTGGTGTTCCAGGAGAAACAGGAAGCCAGAGCAGAGCAGTGCCCGTCAGGCACCAGTGCAGGAGGGGCCCACAAGCTAATGCATCATTTATCCCACTCACCCAGACCACACTTGCCACAGATGAGAATCTCATTCAGAGGCCCTGATGTTTTCCCCAGGCAGATGTTACACTTGGGCTCCTCCCCTGGAACTCCAGCTGAAAAAGAGGCCCTCTTGGGTCAGGTCTAGCTCACAGGAATTGTAACAGTTAAAATTAGTCCAGGTGCTGAGCCACCACTCCTTGCTGGGCCTTTCACTGGGCCACCTCAATGAATCTGCCAGAAGTGCCAAATAATTTCCCCATTCTAAAGAGGGGACACTGAGGCTAGTAAGTAGAAGAGCTAGGATTGAAAACCATGGCTGTCTGATATTAAATCCTTTATTCTTTTCATTGCATTATGTTCTCTCTCCTAATTTGTGTTATTAAAACATTTTATGTTAAATATAAATTTAAAACAGTATGAATTCATGGCTGATCTTGTTTTAGCTATATTTCTGCTCACTTCACCTTATTATTATACATCAAGACTGAGATCCTAATCATTTTGCCAGAAGTAATTCAGTTGTATCTCTGAAAGATCAGGCCTCTCTTCAAAAAACAGAAACTTTACTGTACCTGCATGCCAGTATGTTCAATTAATGTTCACATTTTCAACAGTCTCTCAAAAATATCATTGTGATTTTGAGTTTGGTTCCTTTGAATTGAATTTCAAATAAAGTCCATACCTGGGGGCTGGTTGATATTCTTTTAGGATTGCATTTCATCTACTGATTCCATCTCTAGATTTTTGTCCCTGAATTTTTAACTGAAGAATAAGTATTTTGTATGCCTGTAAGGTTTGTATGAACACATTTTGATGTGTGCTTCTGTCTTATTTCCTAGGCAAGTTGAAACTTCTGAAAGGCACAAATAGTGTCACTTCATCTCTGTATCTCCAGGACTTCACATGGAATTTGGCACATAAGGGCTAGGAAGGGTGCTCCAAGAGAATGGTGCCCAGTGGTCTTAGTAATTTCTCTCTGGCTGACTGAAGTGATGCGTCATAACTACCGTAGGCCTAGTCTTGTATTGCCACCATCGGAGACGCCCACCATTATTATGCCCAGGAGAGGCAGGCACCCAATTAGGGAGATAAGCTACTTCCATCAAGATGAGCCTGGGAAACTTAGCAATTTAGCAAGACCTCATCTCAAAGTCAAAAATAAAAATGGGCTAAGGATGTTGCTTAGTGTGAAGGCCCTGGACTTGACCCCCAGTACCAGTAACATAAAAAGAGGGCAACCAGGCAAGGAGATCTTCATGGCTTTGGATTTGCATATAATAAAGTCAGGGTGAGAGGGGCTGGGAGAAGAAGTCAGCTTGCTGCCTTGGCCATAGGTTCTTGGAGAAAGGGACTATTTGAAAGATTTTCTAACTGGCTTGGTGCTGAGGCCTCTACTTGGCAGGCTTCTTGGAATCATCTTTTATGGTAACATATTTTTTTAAAAAACCAGCTTTCCTGTAACTCAACAGCACTGGGATAAGCATTTAACATGGGCTATTTAATCTTCTCTGCGCTATAAAGTTAGGACTTTCACTATCTCTTTCTTCCAGCAAAAGAAGATGAGATTCGGAGAGTTGGGATTACTCGTCTAAAGCTATGCCGGTGGTAGGTGGAGCTAGAGTTTGCTTCAAAGTCTGTTTGATACCAAGCCTGCCTCTTTTCCCCACAGGGGTGCTTCTGTTCTCCTGTTAAGGGCAAATGACAAACAGGTTTCACCTCTTACACCAACTCTGGAGGTGGCTGCTTGGTTAAAAATACAAGTGTCATGCTCACGGCAGGGAGTCTGGCAGCGAGAATGCCTTGGATTTGCCCTCCTTACAGGACAACATCAGCTGTCTATGGGCTGGATGGTACTCAGCCCCAGTCCTTCCCACCCAGAGAGCTGGTCTTATCCCATCCAGACACATCCATCTTCATGCTACCTGACTGCTTCACTTCTGCTTTCCTGGCCTTTCCCCATCCCCAACTTCTCACCTAGGAATAGAGCCACTCCACTACTTCTCTGCACGTAGTGGTGGGGCATGCCTCAAATCTACAGGTGACATACTGCTTGCCTGGCCACCTCTTCATTCCTAGCCCCGGTGAACCCAGATCTTTAAGCACCAGGAGATGAACACAGCAAGGAAGGACACAACAGAGGCCCGAGACTCAATCGCAGCCCTCATGACACCCCTGAGCCACTTCCCCATCTGCCCCGCCTCTCTCATGAGGTCTGGGCACTCAAGGGAAGGTCAGATATCACATGACTGGTAACCTGATCATCGTCTCAAGTGGCTCATGGACCAGAGGAGATGCCAGGAATAAGAGATGGAAGGAGGGAAGGAAAACCTTAAGGCAGTGGAAGAGAGAGAAGAGAAGAGAGTAGGGGCATCTGAAAAGCCAGAAATACTCACCATGCTGTATGTCCTTCCACAGGACCCAGTATTTAGAATTATCCTCAAAAGTCACAAGGCAGCTTTGCTTAGAGCTGCTGACCTAGGCACGGTGCAGAGAGGAACAACGTGAGAACGCAGCTGGGGTGGAGCCCTCCCATTGCCCTCCCTCCCATTCTCGTCTCCTTCACAAGGCTAAATTAGCCGGGCAGAAGGGTGGCAGCTCTCAGAGATGTTGTGCTGACAGCCAGGCACAGGATGGCACTGTGGTGGGCATGCTGAGGGCAGAAGGATGGGTCAGATGATCACCTGCGCTTCCCCCTGCCGGCCTCTGTTGGTTTTCTATGCTCTCAGAGCACTTTCCTAAGGAGACAGCTGGATGATGTTGCCTTTAAGGATAGAGCCTGAAAAACCAAGCCCTGGCTTCTTCCACTGTCAGCTTATGAGCATGAGGGACAAAAGGGGAACTCCCTAGTGATCCCCCACCACTAGCCTGACGACCAAGCCAGAGGCTGAGCAGAGAGGTGCTGAGCCTGGGAACAGCAGCCAGAGGACAGACTTACCCTCTTGATCTTCCCAAGGTAATACAGTCCATCTGTCCACCGGCATAGTACATACTGGCCCTCTGTCAGCTTGGACATCAGGTCTTTGAAGTTGTTCTTGGCCTTAACCAGGGCCCCCTTATTGGGGAGGTGGCTGGTGGCACCATAGGAGTCCTGGGTCCCTGAATCCAGAGTTCGATTCTCCATCAGTTTCTACTGACACTTAGAAAGAAAGAGAACAGGATTTTTACTTCTTGCTTCTGGCTCCCAAGGAAGAAATTACCCTTTCTACTACCCACGACATGTACCGCACATATTTATTGTATCAATGAATCCTCATGAAAGTCCTAGGGGAAGGAGGCGTTTTTTCATTTTGGCCATATGGAATCTAAGGTGTGGCCAGGGGAAGTGGCTCACAATCAGATGAGCTGACACTTCAGTCCTGCATTCTTGCTCTATAGCACATTGCTTCTAAAGAGAATGACTTTCCCAACCACCACAGAGCAAATGTCCTGCCCAGAGTGCCTCAGCTACCACCCTACAGCAGGAGGCTGAGGCTTTCTCCCATAAGTAAGTGCACTGCGTGTTCTCTGAGTTTAGGGATATTTCTAAAGGAACATCTGGGAGGTTTTATCCTACCCATCCTAACCCTGAGATCCATTCAGGGAAAAACCTAAGAAAGAAACTTCTGGGTGGCTTGTGAGCGGGTGTAGACTTGGCCATGTATCTTTTGTAATCCCTTTTCTGTTCTCAATTATGAGATGATTTAATGGAAACCAATTCTGGGGCATTTAAATTTGCTTATGCTTTTACCCAGATGCACATCTGTTCACACGGTGCCGCTGTCCCCATCCCAGGGATGCAGCCCCTCCATGCCCGGCTCTCACCATCCTATCAGATGTGCTGTTGCCCACTGCCTCTTCCTGCTGATGGTGCTACCATGGTGCCCAGAAGCCCCAGGCATCCCAGGCTTCTCCAGCCAAGGAGCAGCCACAATGGCCAACTCCTAGCACAATGAATGACCTCGGCCAATTATGCCTTCTTTTCCATCCTCCTGTCCTGTTGAATTCATGCATCTGGCGCTTGGGCTATTTATTGACCCTTTCAATACCTGTTTCCTGATCCTGGTGTGCACCTGTGCTAGGCCCCTGGATGAGGAAAGTCACCACCAGAGCCAGGGCCACTCCTACTTTCCTGCCTCTTCTCCAGACTCTCCCAGAAACCTTACTGTTCCCCAGTGCCTTCACTGATGCTCAATGTCCCCTTCTCCCCTCCCTGGGCTCACCTGGCTGCACCATCCTCCCCACTACAGGTAAATACAGCCTTGTTCAGTTCCCTGCACCTCTTACTCTGATCCCCTCTCTCTCCAAGGCGCTGGCCACCTGATGTCGTGATACCTATCCATCCGCAGAGAATCCTGTGTTTCCATGCGTGTGTGTGTGTGTGTGTGTGTGTGTGTGTGTGTGTGGGCGCGCATGCACACGCATACTTCCATGAGATATGTCGGATAATGTGTAAAGTGGCGTATTAGTACGTGGAACTAAATTAATGTGTGTGCATGTGCAGGGTCCCTGAGGCAGGCAAGGCACTGCCACTGCGGTCTTGGCTACCTGTTGGTGGGCGGCCGCATGTGCTCGCCCAACCCACTCATTCAGTTCTCTCTTCTCGGGGCAGAACGCACCCGCCAGTTTGGGGATGCAGCCAGAACCCCTGTCTCTCCCTGCCACCTGGCTCCTCGAGCCCTGTGGGACCCCTGCCCACCTGGCCTGTGGCGGGGCGGGCCGCGGCAGGTTCATAAACTGACACTTCCTTTCCCGCTGAGCATTTGGGAGCGGGCCCGGGCGTCGCGCCCCCCTTGGCCAGGCGGGGCGCCCCCGGGCTGAGGCCCCCCACCCCGGCCTCCATCCACCCGGGGCGGGCCCCCGCGGGCCGTGATTGGTTGATTCAAAACCATCTGCAAAGAAATGCCTGTTTGCGGGTTCCCATCGGCGTCCAGTTCAAATCCGCGGCACCCGGCGCACGGGGCCGGGCGGGGGCAGGAAGCGAAGATGATTCATGCGCCGGGGCCTCTCCCGGGGCGGCCGTTGGCTTTTTAAAAAAGGGTGTTCAGGAGGGGGAAAATGCTCGCAGAAGTGCCCCTGGGGGCTCCCCTCGGGAGCTGCGACGCCACCCCCACCCCTAGCCGCCGCAGCCCGACTTGGGACGTGAACAGAATCCCAAACGCGCTCTGTCCTCCCTGCCGGCCCCTCAAGCGACAGAGGAAAAAGAAAAAGAAAAAAAAAGCCGCCTAGGGGGCAAGGACTCTGTCACTCCCTCCCAGGCGAAGGGACCCGGATGGTCCCCGCTGCCGGCTCCCAGCACCGCAGCTCGGCGGGACCCCGACCCCGGGCGCTCGCCCGGCCGAAGTTCAGCGCGGTGGCGGAAAGAGCGCGCGGGACGCGGGGGAGCCGGCGCGCGGAGGGGCGTCCGGGCAGGGTCGCCGGCTGCCCGCGGCGCGGAACTTACCGCGAGGCTGCGTGTCCGCGGGTCCCCCTGGGAGCGAGGCCGCCGGGCGCATCGGCGGCGGCTGCGCTCCGGCCGGGCTGCCTGACCGAGTGGCCGCCCGTGGGGCCGGGGTCGGGGTCTCGGCGGGGGCGGGGCGGGGCGGGGGCGCCGCGGGGAGGAGGGGACGCGCGGGAGGGAGGGGCCCGGGCGCTCAGGAAGGGGCCCCCCGGGCGCGGGGCGCCATCTTTTTCGCGTTTTCCCGCGAATTATTGACGTCCCGCTTATGTAATTAGCAGGGGCCGCGCCGGCGTCGCCATTGGAGCCCGCGGCCGTGGGGCCCGCGGCGTCACCCGCCGGTCCCGGGGCCGCCCCCGCGCCGCGCCTGACGTCCTCCCGCCGCGTCGCGGACATGTAGAGCCCAGGCCCTCCGTGTCCCCCGGCGGAGGGGCGCTCCCTGTGTCCCACAAGGAGCGCCGCCCAGCGCGCGGGGACGGCCGCGCGCCCCGGGGGAGGGACCGCAGCTCTGTGCGCCAGGCGCCAGGCGCCTATCGCGGCTGCGCGACACCTTGCACTGCAGCCCGGGCTTGTCATCCAGAATCACAGTGCGAGCAAAACATGCAGCCAGACACGCGGACACAAGGCGCGGCGCAACGGACACCTGACACAAACAGTAAAATAAATCGCTGTGCACACGGTGCATGGATATAGGTACATACAGGAAGAGCCGCTGTGGCCGCAGCAGGACGTACACACATGGTGACCGGCACAGCCGGCACAGCAGACATCTGAGTACACCAGCACAAGGTCAGTCGCACACGCCACGCGCGAACACAAAATATAAGCAAATGGCACGCAACGAATGATAGCAGACACTGTGCAAAAGACAGATGGAGGCAATGGGCCTGGCGCCAATCAGATAAGGCCCTTGTGGGTGGGTGGGTGGGGGGGGGGGGGGGGAAGGCAGGGCTGGAAAGACCGCGGGCCAACAACACCTCATGGCCTCCCTGCCTCAGTCTCCAGGCCCCACCCCACGGCTACCCTCACCCTCTACAGATGCCACTCGGTGTGGGCGGCGGCAAGCACCTTCCCTCAGAGCCTTTCTGTTCACTGGTTCCTCGGGCTGGGGTCAGTCCAGCCACAGCCCCGGCAGCTCTCTGCCTCACTCCTCTAGCCTGAGACACAGGGATTGCCGGCCACCCTTCCTCACGCCCTTCCCTTCCGCTCTTGGTCTGGCTGCCCCTCTCTGACCCGCTTTTGCTCCATACGCTTGCTCCTCGCGCTTCTGAGCACCTGACTTCGCTTCTGCCCGAGCCTGGAAGGAGAGCTGGGGGCAGCCCCTTCACATGACGCCTCCCAGGCCCACCTTCCCTGGAATCTGCTTGTCCCCGGGGCACTTGCAGGAATTGCCCCTTACCACGTTCTGCAGAGAGAACACATGCCCCGGGCAGACAGGACTGAAAATGTGAGTGGGCCACACCGGCTTTGTTCCGCCCCCCCACCCCCCCTTGGCGACAGGGATCGAGCCCAGGGCTTTTACACGGAGCGACATTCCCAAATTCTGATTTTGATTTTGAGACAGTCTTGCTAAGTCACCAAGTTACCCAGGCTGAGCTTGAACTTGTGATTCTTCTGACAGCCTGTAGAGGGCTAAGATTACAGGCCTGTGCCACCAGGGCCGGCTCTCATCAGCTTGTATGATAGCCTGGTCTGCTTTTGGTTGGGGGGCAAAGAGTGTAAGGGAAGAGTGCTCCTCTGAGGCTCACAGTCCAGCTCCACTTATTACTGGCTGTGGGACCCTAAGTGTCACTTCAACTATTAAGCCTCAAGTTTCCTCATCCAGAGAGAGCTGTCAGGAAGGTTAGAGGTAATGTTTACACAGCCCCTGGTGCTCACTGGGTGCAGAAGGTGATTATGGTATGTTACCAAGGACTCCATACTCAGTGAGTATCCTCTGGGGTGGGGCTAGAGCTGGGGTCTTGGGGCATATGGGTAAGTAAGAGACCCAGGAAGGGGCAGCATCGTCTCTCTTGAGACAAGTAGCAACAGCAAGTAGCAATGGCTGGTAGAAATAAGAAGAATTTGTGTGGTGGCCTGGACGTGGAACTGCGGAGTCCCTGCAAAAAGACCAGCTTTGCCTCTGAGTCACTGCGGATCCTGGCTGGGCTATCTTTATTTGGCATGTTTCCGTGTCTGTTCACAGGTGGTAGTAATACTGCCCCACCTGACAGGGCCATTGTCTAGATGGAAGTTAGATAAAGGCTATTGTCTAGATATAGGAGGATAAAGAAGCAGGTGCTCTGATAAGTACAAAGCAGTATACAGAATGAGAAGTTATGACACTAGAAGGCAGGAAGTGCTAAAGCCACAAGACAATGTCATTTGTGGTTGTTTAAAGAAGCTAAATTTCAGGGAAAAGGTGGAAATTTAGATAGGATGTAGAAATACAGCGTTGGGGACTCCAGGTGGACGGAATTTAATGGTCTGGCAATAAATCTAAGTTGTTTCCGTGGGATACCAACAGGTAATTTACAAAAGAGGAAGCCTACGTGGCCCAAAAGGCCAAAAATATGAAAAAAAATGTTCAACCTCACTGGTCATATGAGAGATGCAAATGAAAATAACTACGTGACTACATTTCACATCCATTCAACTGGCAAAGAGTAAAGAGTCTGTCAATTTGCAGATAGGAGGATGATGAGGATGTGGCAACCCTGATGTTTATATTCCACTGATGGAGATGTATGTTGGTACAAGTTTGGATAACAGTTTGGTAACATCCATCAAGTTGAAGATGCTCATAGTTACAATTTAAGGAACTCTACTCCATTCAGCATATAATTGCAGAAAAGTTAGAATTTATTAATTATCTATTAACAGCAGTCTAGATAGATAAGTGGGGATGTATTTATACAAATGGAAAAAAATACTGGGAATAAAACTAAGGCTTTACACTGTAGGAAAAAACAAACATTAATTTGTAGCATAGGTACGGCATGACACACAAAGTTTCATGGAACACTCAAAACTATGCCATGGAGATATATTACTAGTGAGACCAACAGGTAGTAGGTAGAATTATTAAACTGTGCACAGGAAATGAATGACACCAACTTCAGAAGGGAGGAATGAGACAGAAATCAGAGAGAATATGGGATTCAATTACATCTGTAATGATTTATTCTTTAGGAAAAGAAAAAAGATCGGAAGCAAGTATGGCAAAGTGTCAAAATCTACTATCTCGGGGCGACTGATCTTTCCTTCTCCTTTCTGATCCTTCTCATTAACTTTTTGTCCATTTTCTGTGCATTTGAACTCCCTGGTCATTGTGAAGTTGGACGGGGCATGGAGACATGTCAAGATTGCCTCAGGGGAGGTTTTGGACTCAGTGCTACCCGGTAGGTGTGCAAGGTGTGTTTGTCATTAAGGTGCTCATGGTGTCTTCTCATGTCTGGCATTGGTCATCGTCCTCTTTAAAGACTTGTCACAGCTTGCAGAGCCAGGCATGGCAGGTATTTTGGGAAAAAATGAAGGTTAGAACTGATATCCCTACAGTCACACACATCCCTTCCCCTCAGCTGTGTCCCAACACCTCGCTGTCGGGGAAACATCCAAAGGCCAATGAACCCTGATGAGGGGTCTCCCTCCCTTTCAACAGCCTGTCTCCCTCTATCTACTGTACTTCTGTTTTCTTTTAGGGAAACCACACAAATAAATGAGGAAGATAGTAAACATCACTTGTGAGTTCACCATTTATTTTATTAAATTACCTTTATTAAAGCATAATTTACATACAGTAATCCACCTCTTTTAGTGTATAATCACTAGTTTATTTTGAGAAAACAATTTTATTTCAGAGATATTGCCTCAAGTACTAAATGACTTAGCATCTATGAAAGTGCCCTATAAAACACAGCGTGCTTTTCATAACCATGAGTAACTGTTATAATACAGGCTTTGAAAATAGTTGTTATGCAGGAGACCAGTCAGGTAAGTCTCTGTTTTGTTGCCTGAATCTAGGGATTTATTTATAATGTCCTCATCAGGGAAGTACTGAGTGTTTTCAAATTATAAGAGAGAGCATATAGTTATTAACACTGTTTTTAAAAATACATATAACCAATTGAAGTGCCTGTGGCCTCGGTTAGCCACCAAGTCATAAACACCTTTATGTGTGGCTTTGTGGGAAAATGAGAAAAGTCAAGTGTCCATTCCTTCTGTGAGCCCAGGAGGTGTGGTAAAGAGGCTTCACCAGAAGGCAGAACCAGGCACCCACCCATGTCCCACGGTGGGGCCTTCCCTACTCAGAATTTTAGTCTCCTCATCGGTTAGATTTAGGTCCTTTATATTCCACATTTAGTAGCTGTCTTAGTTACTTATCTCATGGATCTAACAGAATACCAGACATCCACAATCTAAGGGAGAAAGATTGATTTAGCTCACAGTTTCAGAGGGTCTCACACAGCCTATTAAGGGCAGCCTGTGCCGGCTAGAGAGCTGTGTACCCCATTACAAACAGGAACCAAGTGACAGGAGCCAGGAGAAGTTTGCAGACCCAAGGCCAGAGCCTTTCCAGGAAGAAGCTGTAACAATGTTTCTTCTTCCTTCCTTTAATAACTTCAAACTGCCAGTTAGGCTCTCGCCTGTCCCCCAACCCCAGGGTGGGTGCCCCTTCCTCACTTCCTGGCTCATAAAGTCTAGAACACACGCCTGAAAGCTCTGCCCTGGGCAACTCCCAATCTCAGCAAGCTGATACAATGTTTCCAGGTCAGACTGCAAACATCTGCCCCTTCCAGCCAGGCTTTACCTCGCACTGACATACAATTCCAAATACATGAGGCTTTGGGGGAACACTCAAGATCCAAGCCCTAGCAGCAGCCATTGAGGGAATTGTGCAGTGGGCCGCACTCTGTGGGGATCTGGGCTGCACCACCATTGTCGGGAAGACCCAGCCTCTGACCTCAAGAAGCTCCTTGTCCACAGCTGGCTGGTGGGCTGGGGTTAGACACCTCAGTAGGGAACAGCCAGCCAAAGACCTCTCAGGCCTCCTGCTGACAAATTATTTATTCTATGAACTTGGTCCAAGGTTTGATTCTCTTTCACTAGGTAACATGAAATAAGTCACTTCTCTAATGGGGCCTTCTAATTTCTTCAGATAAAGTTTGAACAGCTAAGTTGTTCCCAAGCATGCTTATAAAACACATATAAAAATATGACTTATCAAGACACTGCATTTTAATTTGAGTTATTTTGTATCATTGTTTTTTTTTATGAATTAGGACTGTATATTATATCCAACCAGAGATTTTTGTTTATATGATAAAATAGTATGATTATAAATCATGGGATAGGTTGATAGATAGATAAGTTGATTTCTAGTTAGGACACTGAGTAATTTGTTCACCTATGCCAGTTTATAGCAGATCCTTTTAGACAGCATTAAAGATATATTTCAAATTATCCCCACACTGAAGTACAGAAGAGCCACTTTATTAGCAAATTTCCATGCTTCCATGACATCTTTTCTGGGATCACGTAATCTATGAATCAATCAGGATGAGGTGGCTGGACATAGGAGAGAAAAAGGAAATGCATGAGAACCCATCTCCAGTGGTCAGGCCCCAGCTGGGCATGGTGGGAAGCTGACGATATATATATATATATATATATATATATATATATATATATATATATATGAATGACATGATTATATATATATAGTATATATATATATAGTATATATATATATAGTATATCATGCTTAAGAAATAGAGGAGAATAAGCAAGAAGATAGATATCAGGTGGGACATGGTCATTCATAGGATTTGGAGTAATGGTGGAACCAAATTTGAACCTGGGTCCAATGTGTTCAAAAGCCATTGCCTACCCTGCCCTGCTTCGCTCACATCATGACTGGAGGACAGTGTTGGTGATCTCCTATGAGGACAGAGAGCACATTATATACCAGGCCCCACCCTGGGGGGGTCCCATGGGTGATACTACTGTCCCATTTTATGTGTGAGACAATGGGTACATATATGGCAGAGCTGAGCTGTGAGCTCAGCTGGTCTGGCTCCCTGGCCTTTAGCCACCACACCCTCCGGTGCCCGGGAATGCTACCTGGTCTCATAGGTCTTTGTGCAGCGTACAACACCCCTGATGTCATACAGTGACAGTCCGTTTTACAGTGATGCCTCAGGTGGGAGTAGCTCTTTGGAGCTTGGACAAGGCACTTCCTTTCTCTCATCCCCTCCCCAGGGGAACAGAACAGGGGATGTGACTTGCCTTGTAGTTGCTAATATTGAGGTATAAGGAGGTGCGCCCAAGATCACGCAGCTAGGAAGTGTTAGACAAATGACTCAGGGTCAAGTAGTCAAATGGAAAGGGCCTTCCAAATTGTCACCCACCTTCTCACTTTCCAATGGGGAAACTAGTAGCTAGAGAACAGCAGAGACTTGTTCACGGTCAAGTGGGAAGTCAGCAGATGGGCTATAATTTGATCAAAGTCTCTGCCTAGAGATGCGTGGTGTGGTGATCTGTCAGGTCTCTAGGATTCCTCTTGAGGTTTTGTGCTACCAATATTTGTTTTAAAATCCCTTCAGATTGAGTGTTCTGTGACATGTGACATTCTTAGAAATTTTAGAGGGAATCCCTGCCTTGGTGAAGATGTGTTGGGGTAAACTTCAGGAACTCTTTCTGCCTGGAAAGGGTGGGATTCTCTCTCCAGGTCACAGGTTCTTTTCAGATAAACTTTTTTCCTTATTTCCGTTATTGGGGCTTGAACCCAGAACATTCCCACTGAGCTACATCCCTAGACCTTTCTTTATTTTTTTTTTTTAAATTGTGGGTCAGGGTCTCATGAAATCATTAAGTTGCTCAGGCTGGGCTCCAACTTGTGATCCTCATGCCTCAGTCTCCCAGAGTGCTGGGATTATAGGCCTGCATCACCAGGCCCTGTATAACCATTCACGTTGCTGTCATCTGTCTCTCTTGCCTGGTCTGCTGGCAGACTTTGAGCCCAAGTTGACAAAAGCTGTGTTCTGACTTGGATCTAGAATATCCTCCAAACCATATGTGTTTATTTGGTTGTTGTAGAGTACCAAGGAGCCATGTGCTATTAAGAGGTGGGGCCTTGACCTGGAAGGGGTGGAACACTGGAGCTTGACTTGATAGGGGCTGATTACTGGGACAGACCTGGAAGAGTAGGCACTAACTCTCTCCTTTCTTCCTCATGTGGTTTCCTGTCCGCCATGCTGTGAACAGCTCTCCTACTAAGCCTCTGCCCTATGTTTCTGCCATTGCCAGTCACCCATGAATGGGCTGGGATCTTCTGAAACTGTGAGCTAAATAAATCTTTCCTTCCTTATGTTACGGATGTTGGGTATTGTGTTCCAGCAATGAGAAAGTAAAACAAACTGTAATTGGTTTAACTGGGATCTTTAGACCCATTTCTTAGAGTTGCTTTGTCTACGATCACAATGAGTGTCCTATATACCTCTCACGGAAGAGGAGAGGAAACAGTAGGTGGGAGTTAGGTGAAGGGAGCTGTGTGGGAGATGCCCTGAGGTATAAGCCTGAAAATTCAGAGTACTTTGTTCCAGATGTGGTTCAGACCTTTGGGGTCTGGATCCCACCTGTGAGGCTTTAACAGAATGCAGCTGTTTGGTACCTTTCAATGTGGCTCATATCTATCACCAGCTGACCTTTAGGAAGTCGTCCTGTATGGTGTGAGTGTGTCATGGCCAATCAGGTGAAGGCCTTCAGAGTAAAACTAGAGGATTCCTAGAGATGAATTTTTCCTGAATACTGCAACATTCATTCCTGTCTGTGTTTCCAGCCAGCTCATCAGCTCCCCAGTCATGTGAGCTGATTCCCTAAAATAAATACATCTTGATAAGTAATACAAATCACCTGTTGGTTTTATCAACATTTCTCCAGAGACTGATGGAGACAGCTGCCTCACAGTTTTTGAGAGCAGAGCTCAGTGAAGCCCCTCAGGGATCTCTGCCTCCCAGTTCACCCTGCTTTGTAGACCTCTCACAGCCCTCTCAGAGGACAAACCTGTCTTATACTCCAACCTTCTTGTTCATGCTACTGCCTTTAAAGGGCCAGCAGGACCCAGCAGGGAGCAACACACTCACAACAGAGTGCTCTGGAACCCCTAATGAGCCTTAAAAAGGAAATTCTGCTGTGTTTTTCAGCTCTCTCCTGTGATTTTTTTTTTTTTTTTTTGAGACTGTAATCCAGGCTGGTCCTGAACTTTATATGTAGTCCAGGCTGGCCTTGAACTCACAGCAATCCTCCGGGTAAGCACACTAACCACTGAACTAGGACATATTTCAGGCCTTGACATGAGTGGCTGTGCCAACATTTCAACAGCATCTAAAAATGCCACAGCATCATGAGAGGTGGCTGTTGTCTACTAGCTCAATAAAAAGGAGAGCTATTACACTCTGTCTTTGAAGATTCTTGGCTACAGGCAACCAGGCCCAACTCTGTCTGTCTTAAGCAGAAAATCATGTAAGCCCACAGAACCAATGAGAGGTTAGAGAACAGTTTTGGAAAGAGAACAGAACCCAGAGAGCTTCAGGAGCTTCAGCCACGGGAAGGCTTCAGGTTTGGGCCTTTCCAAGGGCCCGATCGCCACTCAATCAAGAACCTCAACAACTTGCAGCTGATTGGCTGAGGTGGCACACAAGGTGCCTGTCTGCTGTGCAGGCAGAAAGTCATGCCAGAAAACAATATGGGCCCATAGGCTTTTATCATGATGGTAGTCAAGGTTTTGTGGGAGTTGGTTTTCTCTGCCTTGAAAGAAGACGTGCCCCCCCTAAAGGGAAGCCAGAATTTTAAGGTAGAGCTAGATGCCAGGCAAATTATAGGTGACAATGAAACCTCTTAGAGCTGTGGCCTGACTTAAGCCAATAATAGTTAGGTGATGTTGCTAGAAGGAGCAAGAGAGAGTGCACAGAATTTAGGGACTTAGATGACCAAGATCAGGTTCTACCACTGAGTAACATTACGACTCTCTGTAAGATACCTAATATTTAAGGGTTTCAGTTTCTGGAGGTCGGAGAAACAGGTACTAATAGCACACACAGCTCACAAATTCGCCTCTGAAAATGTTGTCAATGATGAAATATCTGAAACCTGGAAGGCAGTGGGGACGGGGCAAGAGGCCTGAGACAGCTTGCCTAGCTTCAAGGTCAAATTCAAGTTTGGTGCCCCCTCTAGGGCCTAGCATGCAGAAATGCCCAGTAAGGGTTTGCTGAGTGACTTGATAAACAAGTACTTATGATCATCATTCTAATTTGACCACCAACTTTTACAAACGCAAACAAACAAGAAACACCCAACAAAATGACAGAGGCCTTTGGAGCCTGATCTAGCCTTCGTGAGCTGAGGCCTCACAAATGAGCTTGCGGCAGGTTTTTTCCTCCCCCTTTTGAGCAACCTTTTTTTTTTTTTTTTTTTTGACATTTTCATTTTAATATGTGAAACCTGGCTACTTGTCTCAGGGAGAGTTTATGGAAAAAGAGCTTCCAGCTGGCTTTGGGGCAGCCCATAAAAATGTACCGAAAATTCTGACCAGTTAGAAATTAGGAACTGTTGGAGGAAGAGACAGTGACGCTATCCACCCTGGTGAGGCCCACCGAATTTCAGTAACGAGCTCTTTGAGCAAGAGGATGTGTCCCTCATTCCTTGCTGGTTCCTAGTCAAAGGATGGGGCCCAGAGTCTGTTAAAGAGAAACCACAGCTTTCAAATAACAGACAAACATGTCTTTAACACAGGCAGCCTGTGATTCAAACTGTTTCAAAGGGAGGGGTTTCCACAGCTCTGATTGGAGTGGTTCCTGATCAGACTCCTGGTTTTCCAGTCCTATCCTACTCTGGCCTCAAGTCTGCCCCCCTTCAGGAAGCTCTCCTTGATAACCTAGCTCTTTATGGATTCACTCATTCAAACAACTCCTCGGCTTAAGGGCTTGCCTAGCTTCAAGGTCAAGTTCAAGTTCAGTCTCCCTAATCTAGCATACAAGGCCCTCTGTGATACAGCCCCTGCATCCATGGACCCTTCTCACACTCCCCACCTCCGCCCTTTGACTGAGATGTGTCTTACAAGCTCCCCACCACTACCAGGTTGGGGCTTAGAGCCTTGGACCATATCCTGACCATGGCTAGCATTTGCCTCCGCTTCTCTGCATGGCTGTTATTCATTCCCCAAATGTAACTGAAGACTCTGAGATGGAGGTCAAAGCCGCCCGGGCTACGTCTGTGAGCCTGCTTTGGGACTCCCAAAGGGCCCCATATTCCCCTTCATCATGCGTGTTCTAATAGTCCCTTCACTCACTGCCTTGACTGCCCATGCCCTACACCCACCAGGAGCTTTGTTCATTTCTTGCTTATCCACAGACCTAGCCCCAAAGGGTGCTCATGCCAAGCTCCGTGCACGGGCTGCATCACCACATAGTGCATCTTCTCCTCCTCAGTGGTTCTGTGGGATTGATCTGGGCCGTGGGCTGGGCATGAGGTTGGAAAGTGTGGCTTGACAGGTTCCTTGGTGGTTTTTGTGTGTGGCCAAATTGGAGGACATTCATATACAGCATGTGACTCAGGGCTGACCTGGCCGCATAAAGGAGCTGCACTCGGGATACCCACCCATTAGGAATTACAACCTCAAACGTGAACTTGAACTACTATGTTTGCCCAAAGCTTTGTTGCAAGAAAATTATTTGTTAATTTGTCTGGATTAGTGGTGCTGAGTGACCGTGAGATCATCCATAGACCCACCAGCTCTCTGTGCCACTAGAAGAGACTTGTTAGGAGGCTGCTTGAGTCCTTTCCATGTCACTCAATCAAAAGATTTTGGAATCCTGCCTTGTAAACAAGTTATCATGAAATTTTGACACCACTAACGTGTCATAGTCAAGGCATTACAGAGCCATGCAGAGGCAGCAGATGTGAATGAAGGCCATTGTGAAGCCAGGGAGGGATGGAAAGTGACCCAACTGACAGGCTCTAGTTAGTTCTTGTTTTTAGGGACTGTGGGCTGCCAGTGTCAAATTCTTTTTTTTAAGAGGCAGACAAAAATCTGGATTTTTCTTTCTGTGTGTGACATCTGATTAAAGTTGGCAGTTAATTCAAACAATGCAAATACAAAAACAGACCAAAGAAGCTCAACTGTAGAACAAACTTAGTATTTGCATTTGCCTACAGATACTTGCTATAAACAAGCCTGAGGATGAACCCATTTCCCTTGTGAGAATATTCAGTTAACTCACAGATCGCAAAATGTGATATTCTGCCTCTGAGTGTTTCTGTGCTTCGAAATCTACCCCACAAAAATTATTATTAATCATCTTGTGTGTTTCTGTTCCATTAGGACTCGAGACAAGATCTGTTTAGGAATCACCTCAACAACAGTTCTCACATTTTATTTTCATATTGAAAACCAGTCAGATTCATGCTGGCCTCCAAGAGTGTGTTTATGTAAAATGAAATGAACATTTGGCAGGGAGCTGCATTTTTTTTCTCCTCACTAAGAGAGGGGCATGCTTGCCCTGCATGGCTGCCTGGCCTCTGGCTTGTCTGAGCAGCTTGTCCTCTTGGGATGTGGGCCAGCACAGAGGGGGTTTGGGAAACAGCTCCTGAGATGTGTGCTGTACGTGCAACTTGAAGGCTGGTTGGGGACACTGCTCTTTACATTCCAGTGTTCGCTTCATGCCGGCTTGCTAGGAAAGAGCTCCCCAGGCTCGGGGCCTCTGAGAGGTTTATTTTCTCAGCAGCTACCATGTCAGTGTCTTCAGGATGCTGCCAACTGTACAGCACCTAGAAGCCTCCGAGAGCAACTTCTGACCTGTCCCCATAACAAGCAGGCTTGCACTTGGCATACATACCTACATCGTTCTCAGGTTCCTCTGATCTTTCCAAATGCTCTTTTCCATTTGCCACTTGGCCATTTCTATGTTAGTCTCTTATATATCAACTACAGAGGTTAAGTTCTCTCTGGAAAAAGATACGGTAAAAATAGGCCATAAAAATAGGAAGTGCTCAAAAAGTTGATTGAATATATGACTCATTTTGTGGTTCCACTGTGAACTTTGCACCAAGCAGGTGTTCAGGAAATGAGGGGCTGGATGACAGGGCAAAAAGCAGCAGCTTAGAGACAAGGCGAGAACAGCCCTATCACTTCCCAGCGGCTGAGACTTCACCCGTGTTGTTTAATCTCCCGCAGCCTCAGATTCCTTGTCTGTACAATGGGGATAATCTCAGCACTCACCTTATGGGAGTGGTTGGAAGAACTGGATTAGACTACATGCACAGTGCCTGATACACAGTAGGCACTTAATAAATGGGAGCTATGATTATTTTAATAATAAGTACACTGGTGTACCAATGTTATTAATGAATAACTAAATAAATGGGGTGTGAAGACACTCTCCCTCTGCTTAAGCTGGGAGAGGCTTATGAGAAAGCCACAAGTGCTGGGATTTCCTCTGCTCCTGGCCCCAGAAGCTACTTCCCTAGCCTGGAGCTTACCTGGGTACCAGAAAGATGGAAGATGGCTTGGACAGAGTGTCGCTGTCTCATCACGTTCCTTGTGGCAAGCTCAGGGGCCAAAGACCCTTCCCCATCACTCACCTCCTTTGCCCTTGCCTCTCCAGCCTTTACCTGGAAGCCTTTGGCAGGTTTCTGCAAGCCTCTTCACCCTTTGTCAACCTCTGAAGTGAGCCAGTTTGTCTTTGTGTGCGTGTGTGTGCTACTGGGGGTTGAGCCCAAGGCTTTTACACTGAGCTACACCCTCATCTCATTTTCAGTTTTGATTTTGAGACAGAGTCTCTATAAGTTAGTAGGTTGCCCCTGCTAGGCTTAAATTTATGGTCCTCCTGCCTCAGCCTCCTAGAGTGCTGAGATTATAGGCCTGCATCACCAGGTTGGCTGAACCAATGCATCTTGAACAGTGACGGCCTTCTGGCTTGATGGAGGCACACACCCTTGAGAATCTGTGGGCCACATGGTGTACAAGAGGCACCTTCTGAGATGACTGAGCACAGCTGAGGGCAGAACACCAGGTGCACAGCCAGGAAAGCACCTTCTACTATTGGTAAGGGAAATGAAATTCACCAGAGATGCTTGTGATGGACAAGACGAATTTGGGGTCTAAGTGCCAAAAATGTCTTCACATTTTTTGTGCCAGGCAGAAATTCTCAAAGCATAGCCTGGACCAACAGCATCAACTCAACTGAGATCCTGTCAAAAATGCAAATTCTCCATCCCTACCCTAAGATTCTCAATCACGCCACCTAGGGGAGGAGCCCAAACTTCCCACTGTAACACGTCCCGGGTGATCAGTGGCATGGCCAGCTTTTGGTGCTCTGAACACTCCAGTAGATCTCTTTGGGCCTCTCAAGGCCTCATTTGAGAGAAGAGATGACATTGACAGCCATGTAAGGGACATGAGGTCAAAGCGGGGCTGGTGTTAAGCACCTGCTTCCCCGACCCAACTGCGAAGGACCAGCTGCCACCTGAGGCTGTGCTGTGACAGTTGCAGCCCTCAATTTCTGCAGGAAGGAGAAGCAGGGAGAAGGTAAGGGAAGCTGATCTGAACATCAGCTTGGAGCCCTGAATACTAACCTGGGCCCTATTCTGCCTGCCATGGAAGCTTCCCTGTTTCCATCACTTTTCTTGGGATTCATCCGTCCCATGGGCCACCTCCCAATTCCTAGGGGCTGATGGATCTGCTGCTGAGAGCCAGTGGGTCCCACAACGCGGGAGTAAGTGGCACCCTCACTCATGGCTGGCTCGGCCTCTGGGCTGAAGGACCAGGCAGGAGGCCCCTTATCAACAGTGCCCCGGGAGGGCGTCCTGGGAGCAGGCGCCTGAGTGCAGAGCACACGTTTGGAATGTAAGTGCAGCTCAATCCTTTCCATATGGCTGTGGGTGCCGGAAGCCCTAGCCTACTGGAGGGGATCCTGGATCAGGATGACTCTGGAAACCAGCCCTCTCCCTTAGCCCCTGGCTTGCCGTGGTTGTGGTAGGGAGGAATTTATTTATTTATTTATGTGATGCTGGAGATTGAACCCAGGGCCCACACACTGAACTACATCCCCAGCCCATTTTTAGATTTCTTTTCTTTTCTTTTCTTTTCTTTCCTTTCCTTTCCTTTCCTTTCCTTTCCTTTCCTTTCCTTTTCTTTTCTTCCCAAGACAGTGTTTCCTTAAGTTGTCCAGGATGGTTTTGAATTTGAACTTGCAATCCTGCCTCAGCCTCCCAGAGTCCCAGAGGGCTAGGATTACATGCCTATGCCTGTTTTACTTCATATAATTAATCTTCCCTTACCAGCCTGTGTGCTGAAATGTTGGACACTTGTTACCAGGACTAGCCCAGTGCAGGGCCTGGGGTGTGGTGTCAGAGGATGTGATGAATGAATACAAAATAAACACCTTGCTCATGGAGGTTTTAGGGACTCTTTTGCCTTAGCTCCCTGCCACCAGCCCTTTCCCTTTGTGGTACCGGTGATCAAACGAAGGGCTCCCATGAGCTGGGCAAGGCTCTACCACCTAGCTCCATCCCCGGCCCTGATATTTCTCCTTAACAGCATAGGCACACAGTCCTTGGGCCCCAGCGTCCCTGGGAGCCTCCCGTGGGTGACGTCATTTCCTTCCACCATCTTCTCAGTCCACAATCAGGGACTCTGTGCTCCAACTGTGCCCGAGAAGAGAGTGGGGCTCAGAGCTGGCGATGTGACTTGCCCAAGGTCACACAGCTAGTAAGGAGCAGGTCAGGATCTTAATCTAGAGCAAAGGACCAGGCTGATGCTCTTTCCATGCAAGCACCAGAGGGAGGGAGCCCCTGTGAAAGTGGACGGGAACCAGGCAGGGGAGTCACTAAAATTCACAAAGGACCTGTCTGCTTCAGGGAGGAGCCCACAGAAACCTCTGGCAAACTTCAGTCTGCTCCCCTTTTAGAAGGTTTAGAATTTTTAAGTTAAAGAGGATATGATCATCTTGAAGAGGAGCCTGTGACTTTCACGGTGTATTGATACAACAGCTGTCATCGCATTTTTATGCAGTTGTTTGGATAGCGTTGGGGAAGTACAATTTACTTACCATACATTGAATCACTGAACAAATTCTCAAATTGATTGTAGCGGTAGTTGTACAACTCTGCAAATGTCTGTCAGGCCTCTGAATTGTGTTCTTTAAGTGAGCAAATTGCATGGTATCTGATTTATATCTTAAAGCCATTACCCCCCAAATCCAATCGCTGCCTTTGCTAGCCATGTGACCTTGAAGAGTGCCCCCACTTCTCTCAGCTTCAGTGTATCTGTGAAACGGTGTTAGTAAGAGCAGCTGCCTCAGGAGGTCTGTCATGCGCTGAGCTACATCCTTAGTCCTGTTGGGATGCTTTAATGAGAGGAATTACATAAAGGAAGTTAGTGTTGACATACATTATTATGCCCTTGATAAATGATACTAATGGCTAGTTTTTTTGCTGCTGTTTTAGGGTACTATGGATTGAACCCAGGGTCTTGTGCATGCTAGGTAAGCACTCTCCTCGCAACAGCTCGTATGTGTGCCTGGTGCTGTGCTCAGGGGTTATGTCCATAATCTCACTTAGTTCTCCAGACACTATGAAGCCTGTTGTGTGGTGGAGGAGACCAAGGCTTCAAATGGGCCAAGCCAGGGAGTTCTGAAGATGAGGGAGGTGTCAGAGTCCAGATTTTCCCATGCCCAGAGCTGGGGTCTGAATCATGAGGCAATTCTCGCTTTTAAATAGCTTTTATGGATCTTTTAAGAATGATTGCCATCCACTTCATATGGAGATGCTGAGCCTCACATCCCGAAGCTAAGCTTCGTCTACCTGCTGCGTTCCTACCAGGTTGATCTTTTGCTCTTGTCTTGCATAGAACATTTTCCTACCGCTGGAGAGATAGATCAGCTCATGCTTAATGAGCCTCCAGATTCAATCCCAGTACTACAACCCCCCAACACCCAATTCAAGGTGTAAAACACCCTAGAGAAAGCCTGCATGACGTCGACAAGCTCCCAGAGTAAAGTGTGCAGGGTCCTCAGCACCAGCCCTGTGAAGTGTTAGGTTTCTGAGGGAAAGGCTCAGGCTAGATTTGCTTCCAAGGCCCAGCTGGACCACCTCATAGCTTGCAAAGACCTCTTTCCCTTGCTCATGTCATCTGAAAACAAGAGAATTATGATCCTTTATTCACCAGGGATGTTGGGAGCTTGCTCGCAGGCCCTGAAAGGCCTCAGAGCCACGAACCCAGACCCCAGGGATCCCACGGGCAGGAGATCGCAGTCCCAGGCCTGGATCACATCCAGCAAGCTTCAGAGTTAGCTGTGTTGAGACCAAGAGTGCTAAAAATAACCGTCACATCTTACAGGAACATTGCTGGCCCAGAGACAGATGGGAGTGGAGGAAGAGGAGGGTGGGGCCCTCACTGGCCACCAGGACTCCCCACTGGCAGGAAATGCCTGCACACCTGTGTGGGGTGGTGGGTGACTCCTTTGCCCGGCATGAGGCCTCCATTCCAGTCTCCAGCAGAGCTGGCTGCCCCCCACTGATCCTTCTAGCAAAAATAAGCCTGCTGGTGCTGCTGCCTAGTGTCAGCATGTTGGGAGCTACAGATATAATTCAAAAATTTCCAAAAATTTAGAAAAGGAAAAATTATGTTCACCTAATCTGTCAATACTTTATCACTTTACCATGTCAGCAATATCAAAATATAAGCACACCAGATTTCTTTTTATATGGTCTTCAAAATCTGGCCTGTGTTTCAACTTCGCGGCACATCTCAGTGTGGCCCCCTTCCAAGCGCTGCCTTGGGTTCCTGTGGTTATGGTAACACATTATCACAACCGTGGCACCTTCATGCGGCAACAATTTATTCTCTTACTGTTCTGTACATCAGAGTCTGAAGAGAGACTGGAAGAAAGGGTAAGCTCGAGGTGTCGGCAGAGCTGTGTCGCGGTTGGAGGCTGTGAGGGAGGAACTGTGACTTGGCCTTCCCAGCCTGCAGTCTGTGGCCTCCTCTTGGAAGTGCATCATTTTAACTTCACCTTCTGTTGTCACGTCTTCTCTCTGCTTCTGTTGTAGCCTTCCCATTTTGGGCCCTTCTGACTGCCCTAATAACGACCCTCATGGTGACATGGGTTCCACGTGCATCCTCTAGGACACGTTTTGTCATCACTTTTCCTCTAACTCAATCACATCTGCAAAGTTCCCTGTGCCACGGAAGGCTGTACAAGCCCACATCCTCGAGTTTAGGATGTGGACATCTTCAGAGGGCCAACATTCAGCCTGCCTCGTGTACTTAACCCACACGTATGTGTGACTATCATGCTGGACAGAGCAGCTTCAGGAAGCAAAGCTGAGAAGTCTCATCAGGACTTCTGGCTACTGGGCCCCAGCTCAGCCATGGATTCATGCGGGACTGTGGACAAGACACTCCCCTTTCCTAGCCTCGGTTGACTGTGCTTGCCTTGCCTGTAAAACGAGGCCATTAGCTTGTGCTTGGGTTAAGGTGCAGTATACCACCAGTTGCTTGTGTAAGTGCTTATTTATCTGTAAAGGGGGACCTGCTGGCTGTCCTCTCTGTGGTGGGGAGTACCCCGAGAGGGTTCCTCCTCTCCCCCAGACTCATCTTCTCATCTGTGCAAGAGATAGAATTCCTGTTGCTAGAAGAATGGAACCAATGGCCCCACCGGGTGGTGGGAAGGCAATAAAAGGGCTTGGGATGATGGCTCACTGACCCCCTTCCCATTAAAGGGGAGGCTAAGCCACCAATCCCTGGAGGACCTTGCCCCGTGTTTGCTCCTCTGTGGTGGTCATTGCAGAGTGTCCATCTGCCCAAGGGCTTGGTGGAGCCAGCTTCCGTGTATCTGGGTGAGTCTGGAGGCATGGTCTTGAGGTTGACATTAGCCCTTCGTCTCTTCCTCTCTGGCACTGTTCCTCTGTGCTCTTTCTGGCCGTCTTTGCTCCATCATGTAATTCTGCCTTGGAGCCAGTCTGCCATGGACCAACTCCTCGGAAACAGAGAGCCCAAATAAACCATTTTCTCCTTTGTAGGTGTTGGGTATTTGGTTCTACTCATGGGAAAGCTGACTCACACATCCTCTCTAGACCTTGACCTCTCTGCCGGAACTGTGGTCAACTGTGACAGATTTTCCACAGAGGAAAATGCTTTGAGACAGGCGGGTATCGAGGAAAGGACCTTATAAAGAAGAACACCATGGCCCAGGTGGGTGTGATAGCCAGCTCCCCCTTGAGCAGTTTCCTAAACTCTGTCTGGAACACAGGAATGTGCTTTGCTTCAAGAAGCACATCCCATCCCAGATGCTGAGGTGGCACATAAAATCCAGTTCCCAGCAAAGGATCACCTGCATAGCAGGGGCTTCTCTGACTTTATCCCAGCCCTTGTCCGAGGCTGCTGTCACTCTCACCCATGTAGTCTCCTGCCCAGATGTGATAATAGAATGTGAGGGAGGAAAAGGAGGCCATAAAACTGAAATTGGTGAGATTCAAAGAAAGAGGCTTAACTAAACATGATAGTGTGCCAGCTTTAGAGCCAGGCTAGACATGGGGGTTCTGATCTCTTGGGTCCACAATGCCCACAGGGTACTTGCTTCATTTGTAGTTTTCCTATAGTGAGCATGTGTTTTCCTCCCTACCCTCCCCATATTGCCAGGTTAAGACAACAGGCAACCAGGTGGCATCCTGACCCCACTGGTAGATGAAAACCCGGAGATGTGAGGGGTGAGGTCCATGACAGCCTCAGCAAGAGGTGAAGAACCAACAGGTGGTGTGATGTCTCCAAGGTGAGGAGACAAGCATGGGCCTTGGACCAGCTGTGACCCACAGGCCACACTGCACAGGGTTTGTTTTGTTTTGTTTTGTTTTGTTTTTTTCACTCCAACCTCCAGTATGACATCTCTCCCAACAGCCATGGAACCCTGTGTGGGAGGCAGGTAGAGGAGGTCTTCCCAGTACAGGAAAGAGAAGACTCAGGCCAAGAGGGGATGCTACTGCCAGGACAGCAGCCACTGACGCCACTTGCAAGACTGGCCCCACCACCTCAAACTCAGCAATGGCCTTTTCAGATGTGGCCCAGGACAACGAACTCCCACAATCATACACTTTATGAAATCTTCCAGAGATTTAAAAAATATCTTTTTCTTGGGTTTTATACATATTTAAAGGAATAACTCTGCCCAGTGGCCCAAAGGCCCCAACCAACCAACTGGAAGAAGTGAACACCTTGGTTAACTGGTGATATGGGACTCCGGAAGTCACTAAGGTTGGTTCTCAAGGCAGGAAAAGTATGAAGTGGAACCCATCCTGTCTCCTCTTACTCCTTCTGGTGACTCCTAGGAGTTCCTAGAGACCTGGGTGGGAGTACAGGAGACTTTGGCAGGGACCATGGGCACCATGTGGGTCCTTGTATGTTGGAGAAGCTGAGCCCTACCCCTTCGTCCTGGTTTGCAGCCTGGCATATGGAGAAAGAGCATGTTCCTTTGTGTTCTCTATGGCGGCTCCCTACAGACTCTTTTACCATGATAGCTTCTGGGTGAGTCCCTGTAGCTCCACCTCATTACCCATGTGCCTGAGGCTTGCTCCAGACTCTCCCATCTAGACCAAAGTCCAAGTCAACATTAAGGCCAAGTGGCTTGCTGGGCCCTCATGTTGTATGG
The DNA here is from genome assembly GCA_004027205.1 of Ctenodactylus gundi. Taxonomy (NCBI): domain Eukaryota; kingdom Metazoa; phylum Chordata; class Mammalia; order Rodentia; family Ctenodactylidae; genus Ctenodactylus; species Ctenodactylus gundi. Next base: position 124,315 of record PVKB01000219.1, on the reverse strand, counting down.
AGGGAAGCAATTCTGCCCGTTCCCTGTAGTTCCTCTGTCTTTGTGCGCCCAGTGGAGAGTCCTACCACCCTGACAGCAGCCACAGTCAGCCTGTAGCTCTTGTTGAGGCCAGCTCTGCCCCATCTTGTGTGCTGGGATGGTGGATGCTAAGGGCAGGACACCACAGTCACCTTGCCAAGCCCCCAGTCTGAGTTGGCCATCTCAGGTGCCCCTGGTGGCCCTAAGTGCTGGTCTCCACAATGCACTTGAGGAACATGGTATCGTCCTTCACATAGGCGTGCTTGGGTGACTGCAGCCTGCTCAGGGGGAAGAAGAGTGGGCAGCCACTGGCCACATTGGTTTCATTCTGAGGCCGCTGGAAGGACGCTGAGCTTAGGTCAGGCCGAAAGGCATCGATGGCATGCTCACGGTTGTTTTGGTCTAGCAGCATGAAGGTGACCTGTGGGACAGAGGAAGGCGCCATGTCAGGTCTCAGGAAGCAGCACCGAGTCTTGGAGCAGGCTCACAGAGCTCCGTGCGTATTGCCCATGTGGTTCCTCTGACACTTAGGTCAGACTGAGCAGGAGCCAAAAAAACAACAGCGAGGACCACCACTGGGATGTGGCATGACCCCTGTGAGGAGGAGTACTCTGAGCTGGCTTCAAGGATGTCCTCAGACTAGAACTAGTGGGCCTATCCAGCAGGCAAGCTTGACTGGTTGTCAGGAGATAAAGCCCTGACAGGAAGGGGACCCAGTCACCTGAATGCACTGGTAGCTGAGAGACTTTCATTTCTACTACAGCTAGAACCTCCTAGGGCTGGGCAGCAGGATGACAGGGTGGCCTTCCCTGAAGGGCTGTCACTCAACACACTGAGCCATTGATTGAGCTTCTGACACACACAGAGCAGATGTTTGTGCCCTAAGAAACCCTCTTTCCTGGTCCATCTCCTGAAGCACCCGCCAGGAACTAAAGTTGTCCCCCATTTCCTATGGAAGCCCAGGCCTTAAGACCACTTCCTGGGGAGAGCCCTAGCCACTGGTATTTTAAAAAATGTCCCTAGTGGGCTGGGGTGGGAGATTATTTAGGTGGTATAGTACATGCCTAGCATGCATAAGGCCCTGGATCCCATCTCTACCACCACCACCACAAAAAAAAAAAAAAAAAAAAAAAAGGCCCTAGCACATTTGGGAACCTACTGACTCATCCCCAGACTCAGACCCACCTGGCTCGCCCACCTGCTGTCCCCACCTCAACTGACATCTATAGTGCTGATGCCCCGCACCCACCCCGCTGCAGCCCACCTTCCCTAATCCTCCTTTAAACATTTTATTAGACTTTTTTTTTTCCAGAGAAGCTTTATGTTAACAGAAAATTGAGTGATAAATACAGAATTTCCCTTTGGCTCCTGTCTCCCTCCTCACAAACCTCTCTTGCTGTCAACATCCTGTGCCAGAGTTACAGCTGATGAGCCCAGCCTGACACGGCACTGTCACCCCAGCCCACAGTCTGCATAAGGCTCACTCTTCACTTAGTGATATAGAATTATGGGTTCCTCCAGGTCCTTCTGTTGTTTGGTGATTTGTTTCTTTTCACTGTTACGTAATACTTCATTATATGCATATAGCACAGTTTATCCATCCCTCTACTAGAGGATATTTTGATTCTAAATTTTGCCAAAGATGGATAAAATTGCCATAATCATTCCTATGCAGGGGTTTGTGTGGGACACAAGTTTTCAACACTTGGGTAAATACAGGAAGTGTGATTTTTGGATCGCATGTAAGAGTGTTGTAGTTTTACAGGAATCTGCTAAGTTGTCTTCCCAAGAGCTGCCCTGTCCTGCCTTCCCACCACCAAGGAATGAGAGCTCCTGTTGCTCCACGTTCTTGCCAGCACGTGGTGTTGTCGTGTTTTGGATATCGGTCATTCTGAGAGGTGAACAGTGTTATCTGCCCCTTCCTGTTTGCTGGAAGTCCTGCTGGCTCAACCTAACCTTGCAGCACCTCCTTCGGGAAGTTCTCCTTATCTACCTGTGGATGCCACTTTCACAAAGCCCTTCAGGAACCTTCTGCTCTAGACATTTTAGCTTCTGGGTTCAGGGAGCACCTTGACCACTCCATCTGAACCTAGCTTCTTGTTTTATAAAAGAGAAAACTGGTAATTCAGGGAGGATTGGGGACTTGCCCAGGCTGCAGGGTCAGCTCATGGCTAAGCCCAACCCAGGTTCCCACACTCCCTTTGTCCCTTATCATGCCCTTGGGCCTGTACCTTGTTCCGAAAAGGCCACGGCAGTAGAGCATCGTACTCTCCTTTCATGATCACGATGAAGAGTGACAGATGGGTCCTCTTGCCTGTGCCATCCCCGTTCAGGTAGAGCCGTAGGCACAACTTGTAGCCATACTTGGCCGTATAGAAAGCTGAAATAGGGGGCCAGAGTCAGCACAGCCCCAAGGCAGCCAGGCAGCACTGGCTTTGCTGATGAGGAGATTGGAGCACAGCAGTCAGATGTGCCCAAGGTCAGTGGCTCACACCTGGGAAAGCTGGGGTTTGCATCCAGCCTTCCTCTCCATGAGTGTGAGAGAGGGACCTGATCTCAAGGATCACCTAACCCAGTGGTTACCAACTGAGATCACGGAAGGGGGGCCTGACCCTCAGAGTTTCTCTTTTCTTCTTTTTTCTTTTCTCCTTCCTTCCTTCCTTCGTTCCTTCCTTCCTTCCATCCTTCCTTCCTTCCTTCCTTCCTTTTCCCCTTCCTCTCTCTCTCTCTCTCTCTCTCTCTCTGGGCAGGGTCTTGTTCTGTAGTTCAGGCTAGTCCTGGACTCACTATGTAGCCCAGTGCTGGCCTCCAACTCACAGCAATCTGCCTGCCTCAGCCTCCGTGTGCTGGAATTACAAGCGTGCATCACCGTGCCCAGCTAATCTCTATATGGTGCTGGGGATTCACATCTAGGGCTTTTTGCATGTTAGGCAAGCACAAGTGCTTTTAATCACTGAGCCAGGCCCCCACCTGACCCTTAGTTTCTGACTCAGCAGTGCTGGGTAGGGACGGAGAATCTGCATTTCTGGCAAGTTCACAGAAAGCGCCAATGCCGCTGGCTTAGGGGCTGCACTTTGAGAACCACTCTTCTAACCTGTGTGCAATTTCCAGCATGGAAACCAAGCCCAGTAAGGGGAAGTGGATGGCCATGGTCACAGGCTGCAGGAGGCAGAGCCAGGGTCAGGGGCCAGGCTCCCTGCTCCCAAGGCTGGTGCTTTGTTCTGCCCTGGGCCAGTGGTTGGGGCTGGGGATCAAAGAGGGGGCTCCCAGTTCTGGCAGCCTCCCTTGGCAAAGGCCCAGAGGAATGAGTCCCTCCTGGTAGTTAAGTGCAGGAGACTATGGAGCTGGCTCCCTGGGCAGCTGAAAAGGCTCTCCCTTCAGAGCATGATTTCTGACAGCTGTGGTACCTCCCTGAGCAGGCACAGGCTGCCAGGCTGACTCATCTGTGCCCATTACACATCGGTAGAACAGGAAGCCAGAGGCACCGCTTGCTTTTCCCCTTTTTGGAAAGATTCTGGGAAGAACGGTCTACAAGTAGATGTGAGGCTACTTCATGAAGAGGGCCAATAAGGGGACAACTTTGGGACATGTGATCTGATTTAAATGGAGCCACGGCTTTGTGCACGTGTGTGTCCACATTTTATGCACAAATATATGCATTGCTGTATTGATAAGTATCAGTTAGCTATCAAAAATGTTTGCCAAGTAGCTACTTTATGCAAATTGTGTGCCACACCCCAGGGCCCCAACATGAGTAAGAACCACTGTAATGATGCAACACACAAGCATGAGCTACTCACAATTGTGCCCAAGTGCGCATGTGTCGGGCGTGGTTCTGTACTTGTCTAACTGCTTTTCTGAGGACACAAATCCCACCCTACACACCCGTGAAAGCCATCATCTACATCTGTCTCATTTGCACACATGTTGGTGCACAGAGGGCTTTCCCTTACATCTGACGGCTTCATAAAGTAGGTAATAATTTTCGTTCCTATTCAAAGGGTGTGCAGCCATTCAGGGGCAGAAAGGGCCTGTGTGGGCCACATTGCCCACTGCTCTGCACAGCTGAGAGTCTCCTGTCAGCACAATTACTCTGCTGTCTCCAAGGTCCCGGCACAGGTTCTAGCTGCAGTGGGTGGCCCAGGTGGACACTGGCCTAGCTGGACCCAGGATGCTGTCTCAGGGCTAGCTGTCCTCCCTGCTTGTTTCCTGGGGCCACAGGGCCTGATTCCCCTATGTGGGCTCTGTGCTCTGTGAAGTGTTACCTGGGGAGAAGAGGCTGACAGTTCTGCCACAAGCCGACTCATGACACCGCCTGGTGACGTTGGTGATCTTCCACAGGAAGGTGCCATCAAAGGAGGCCTCCTCCATGAGGCGCAGGCTCTGCTCCAGCTTGCCCAGGGCCTGGTCTTTCTGAGACAGGGTCTGCTGGAGTTCCACCACCTGCAGGGAAGCCCATTCGGCCAGGGACAGGGGCGCTCGGTAATGAAGTGGGAGTGGCCAGGTATGGAGATGTGGAGATAGATCTGGCTCCACATGCTTTTCTAATCACGCCTCATTCAGGTTGGTGTTTGCCTGAGCTGTCCCCTGCCTGGAGTTCCTTTTCCTTCCTTCTCTGCTGGCCAACTCCTATTGATCTATCAGGAATCCAGCTTATATGGCCTTTCCTATGGGAAGCCTTCCATCATTGCCCTAACACTGCTGGTCTCTCTAATCTATGTTCTCATAAAGCTTTATGATGAGATGCATTTTCTGTCTTTTCCTACAAGCTGGCCACAGAGAGTCTCTTCCACCGCTACCTGGGTTCACCCTTGCTTCATCTCTGTGTCCTTGCCTTGCCTAGTGCCAGGCCTGTAAGGATAAAGGCAGGAAGTTTCGTGGTGGGGCAAAGACACAGTCACTACTCTCAGGGAGCCTACTTGGGCAAAGTATATATATATATATATATATATATATATATATATATATATATATATATATATAGAGAGAGAGAGAGAGAGAGAGAGAGAGAGAGAGAGAGAGAGAGATACAAATATATATATATGCCTTACTTAGCCATTTGAACCCAGTGTCCAAACTTATAGCAGGCTTCTCCAGAAAAATTTGAAAGTATATAACTTTCATCCTGGGGGTACCCTGGCAAAGGGAGTCAAGGATAGAAGTTAGTGTTCTTAAAGAAAAATTCAAACCTATCTGTGGGACACAATGAAAGCAGTCCTTAGAGGAAAATTCATAGCTATAAATGCACACATCAAAAGAACAGAACAGTCACAAATAAATTCGCTAATGATGCACCTTAAGGACCTAGAGAAACAAGAGCAACTTAGCCCAAAAGGCAGTAGAAGAGAAGAAATTATAAAGACCAGATCTGAAATAAATGAGATTGAAATAAAAAGACAATAAAAAAGATTAATGAGTCAAAGAGCTGGTTCTTTGAAAAAATTAATAAAATCGACAAACCTCTGGCCAACCTCATCAAGAAAAAGAAAGAAAAGGCACAGACTGGCACACTTAGAAATGAAAAGGGTGAAGTTACAACAGACTCTGCAGAAATCCAGAATATTATAAGAAATTACTTCGGACACTTATATTCTAATATATCCAAAAGAGACCAAAACAACATATAACAGAGATATATGTATACCCATGTTCATAGCAGCACAACTAACAATAGTAAAAATATGGAAGGCACCAAAATACCCATCAGCAGACCAGTGGATACACAAAATGTGGCATTTATACACAACGGAATACTATGCATCAATAAAGTCCAATAGCAGCATGGAGGCTTTTGCGGGCAAATGGAAGAAACTAGAGAACATCATGCTTAGTGAAGTAAGTCAGAAGCAGAAGGTGAAACATTGAATGGTCTCTCTGATATGAGAGATGCAGATCACAACGCCTATGGAACTTAAGACCAAAGACAAAGTGAAAGAGGGGAGTAGGGTGGGGGAGGAGGGAGGGAGGCGTGGGTAGGGGGAGGGACAAAAGGAGAGTGGGAAAGCCCTTGTCACCTTGACAAGATACATATGTGCACAAAATGCTCAACTCCATTGTAAACCTTGAATTTTGCACGCATACATATCAATAAAATGTGGGGAACAAATTTAAACCTAATTTTACTACTAGGGAAGCTGAGGTCTGAGAGGGACAGTGATTTGTTCAGATCTGCTCAGAAAATTAATAGTGAAACTAGAACTAAAATATGGGCCCAACTAATTCAATCTGAGATAATGATGTAATGTTGCTGGAAAAAAATAAAGAACATCAGCATGGTGATTGGCTAGGAAAAGCGTAAGTTCTGTAGTAAAAGAGGGGACAGTTCTGTTGGGCCAAGAACTGTTAATTAAGTAGACTATCTGTCTGTCCCTGGCTATACTCTATGGATATAGAATCCTTCAGAGATTGAAGCCAAGCACCTGAGGCCACAGGAAACAACAAGCCTAAAGAACAGGTGAAGGCACTGGGATTTTGGTCTAAAGAAAGAAAACCTGGGTTAGGACATAATCCTGCCTCTCCATCTCTGAAAGACTGTCACGGGGACTAGAAGGCAGATTTGTTCTGTGGACCCCAAGGCTAAGAACATGCAGGAAGACACAGAGACATGGTTTTAATGAAGGAAAAACTTCTAATAGTAAAAAATGTCCAGTCATGGAAAGAACTGCACAGGAAGGGAGCGGCCTTTCCCAGGAAAAGTTCAAGTTCAGGAACTGAAGCATTGGCTGGGGCTGGGGCTTGACCTTAACTACAGCTTCTGACCCAGGCTCTTCCTACAGGGTTCTGGGAGCCGAGGGAGATAGGTTTTGATAGAGGAATTGCTTTGAGCAGGATGAATGATTAGAAGGAAGGCTGGTCTACTGCTCTGGGGGTAGATAGGGAGCAGAGGACTCCCTGATCTGTCCTCGAGGGCCCACTTGCCTGTCCACTCACCCTCTGCTCCAGACTCAGGATGCGCTCCCGGTCCAGCTGGCTTTGGTGGATGGAGGCAGCCAGGGTCAGGTGAGAGGCCTCCACCTCCTTGTTGAGGACGGTGACGATGTTCTCGAACACGCGTAGCTTCTCCTCTAGGTTGGCCAGCATCTTCTCCTTAATGAAGTGCTGCAGTGCCAGCTCCTGCTGGCTCTCAGAGCAGGGGGCCCGGTAGCAGTCCACCTCAAGGTCCCCAGCTACCTCCATGGCTGCCTGAAGCTGCAGGTCCGACAGGTTCTGCTCTAGGCCCATGGACCCAGATCCTGCACTGGAGCCCAGCCGGGATTTCCACTGTTTCATGAACCCTAGAAGCAGGTTCAAGTGGGTGGTCTGGGAAGTGGCTTCGTGTTCCTGCAGGGACTGTGGGCTTCCCTGCGAAGAGAATAGGACCACTGGTGAGAAGAGAGGCGGAGGGATGACTGCGGGCAGTGAGCCCTGGCATTGAAGACCACCAAGGGAACTTTTCCTTTTTTCCCAGAAAAGAGAAGTGACTCTTTATACAGTGGGAGGTGCTCATGACATGCTCACAGTAGAGCCAAGGGCATCTTGGTCTCTAGAGCAACAATACTGCCCTGCTGTTGAACGGTGAAAATTCAGGACCATGGAGAGAGGCATGGGGTCAGTTTAATGACCCTACACACCAAGACTAAAGTGAGACATTAAGAATATTCCTGCCAGACTGGGCCGTAACACAATGTGGAGGCCCTAGGTTCAATTCCTCAGTTCAAAAAAGAAATTCTCTTACCTGCTCATCATGATGACTTAATAGTGGGATATAATCTCTAATCTATGGCTTGGGAAATTACCAGTACAAGGGTCATCCAGAGGAGGAGTAGCTTGATGCTATGGGAAGATGTGGGAAGGGGGAGACCCAGACTCTTGGGACTGTCGTGGGCAGGCTCCCTTTCATACATGCAGATGCTTACCTTGAAGGAGCAGCCAACACCTGCGAAGGGGCACCCGACTCCAGCTGCAGGCACTTTGGAGTGAACCTGCAAATGAGAAGGTGTCACTGGATTTTATAGGAATCTTAGTGGTCACCTCTAGGGCTCCCTGCAAAGTACCAGGATTCACCAGGGCCGGATCTGGGCTGGCACGTGGCTTAGCACAGGCTGCTCCCTCTGCTTCAATAACTCCTTTCTACCCTTTGGGCTGTGTCCCTTTTATGAACTTCCTTCAAAAGAGGATCAGTTCTCTGTTGTTGTCCTGACAGGACACATCCTACACAGCTCTGTAATTATCACTGGTGTTTTAGTTGCCACCATTAGTGACAGCAGCAGTGGTATGTGTGTGTGTGTGTGTGTGTGTGTGTGTGTGTACATGCACACACAAAACACTAAACAGATACTTCACAAAAGGAGGTATGTGAATGCCCAATAGACCCATGGAAAGGTCTTCAGCACCACCATTCATCAAAGAAATAGAAATTATAACCATAGTGAAATATCATTATCCACTTGTTAGAACGTACAGTCAAACCGTACTTCTGGAATAACTTATTTGCAAGTCTTATTTACAGAGTTGCCTTACAACCCATATATTCCACTCTTTGGAACTAACCCAAGAGAAATTAAAACATATGTCCACACATATGGATTGCTCACAGCACCTTTATTCATAACAGCCCCGAACTGTAAGCAATCCATTGTAGTTAGTGATGAGTGGATAAACGAATTGTGCTATCCCCATACTGCTGAATCCTACTCAGCAATCAAGTGGAATTAACTACATCCAACTGCCTGGATGAACCTCAGAAACGGTATTTTAAGTGAAAGAAGTTAAATGCAAAAGACTGCATACTCTACAATGCTGTTCCTAGAAAAGGCAACCCTGTTGTGACCCAAAGCAGATCAGCAGTGACCTAGGGCTGCCAGTGGGGTGTGGGACTGATCCCATAAGGACACAAAGCAGCTTTTTCTCAGGGCAGAAATGTTCTCCATTTTGACTGAAGCACTCATGTGGCTCTATACAGTAACCTGGATTCGTTGAACTTTACACTTACAATGAATGGATGTCGCTGCATATATATAACAATTTGATTTCGCAAGAGCTTTGTTGTTTTGCTTTGAGAGAATGATCTCATGGGGTGAAGTGAGAGGAGGTGACAGGGAAGAAGACAGAGGTCTTTGGGGCTGAGCAAATACACAGCCACACTAGTTATTTCTGGCCAAGAGTGAAATAGAGGGTTGTGGGCTTAATGAGTACAGTTGGTTTGGGATGTGGAGCGCCGTCCAGCCAAGGCCTACCCGGTCTCACCACTGCCCCGGGCTTTGGGAACAACAAAGAATAGAAAACAGATGTTTCGTGGGGAGCAGGCAGGGAGCAGCCTTGGCAGGGAGAGATGCTAGCCTGGAAAAGTCAGTCGCAACGATGCCCTCCTGACAGGTAGCTCTGACATGGGGCAGCAAGGGAGCTCTGATGCCAGGTGTGGGCCTGCATTCTGGGCCCATGGGGCCAGGGAGGCTTCTGGGCCCTACGACCCCCTGTAAGCCCATGATGATTCACATCCTCTGTCATTCTAAGAGGTGAGGAATGATGGAGTCCTCAGGGACAGGTGACAGTGGCACCCAGGCACGGTGGCGGTGCAGCCTCCATATGCACATCCAGGCAATCCTACTACGACGGTCACACAGGTGTGGGCTGGAGTGCTGATGGAGGCAGGCCAGGGTGATCTAGAGGCCTCCATGGTCAGCCAGTCTGTCTTGGCTCATCTGTGGTTCCTGACTCCTCAGCCTGTTTCTGTCACTTCACATCCTAGCTGGGTGACCCCAAGAGAGTCATGAACGTCTCTGTGTCTCAGCTTCCTTGTCTGCAAAATGGGGATCACAGGGGATGTCCTGTTTGGACTTCTTGTGGGGGTTAAATGAGGTAATGCATGTTAAGTCCTACTATTAGTTACCTATTGTAGCTGTAAAAAAAAATGCCATGAACTTAATGGTTTAAAACAATACAAATTTATTATCTCATAGTTTTAGAGGCTAGAAGTCCTAACATGAAGAGATTAGCAGAACCGTGTGGCCTCTGTACGCTCTGCAGGAAGATTGGTTTCCTTGCCTCTGCCTGTATTCCTTACTGTGGGCTCCTTGCTGCCATCCGCAAAGCCAGCAGCACAGAATCCTCTGGTCTGCTGCTGACTCTCGAGCCTCCCTCTTCTGAAGTCATGGTGCTTACAGGGTGATCACCTGGAGTTACTTCCCCACCTCAAGATCCTTCATTTAGTCATAACCACAGGGTATGACACTGACAATGACATTGTTATGGGTTACGTGTGGATTCCTCCCTAAATTTATATATTAGCATTTTCACCCCCAGTGGCTGAGAATGTGAAGACAGAGTCCTCAAAGAGCTCACTGATTTTTTTTTTTTTTTTTTTTGAGACAGGGTCTCACTCTGTGGCCCAGGCTGGTCCTGAACTCATTATAGAGCCGATGCTGGCCTTGGACTCATGGCAATCCTCTTGTCTCAGCCTCTTGAGTGCTGGGATTACAGGCATGTGCTACCACGCCCGGCTTGTGTGGTTCTGGGGACTCAAACTCAAATACTTAGCCCTTGACTTAGTGCTTCCTAGGCAAGCGCTTTAACCGTTGAGCCATTCCTCCAGCCCTAAAGAGCAGACACAGAAGGTTCAATATCTCATGGGTTCTCTAATATGAAAAACTAAACTATAAAAAGTAAAAGAGCAAAGTAAAAGAGAGAGGGAAGAAAAGAAGTCGTACATTTTGTGTAGAGAGAAAGGGAATACGAAGGGGGAAGGGAAGCAAAAAAGATCAAATGTGACATGTAAATACACCAACTGAATGCTATCATGTACTACAAATACATACTAATAAATAGAATAATTTTGGCAAAAAATAAAACCAAAATGAGGTCATTACAGGTGGGCCCCGACCTAATGTGACTTGTGTCCTCATAAGAATAAGGAATATGGATATGGGAAGACACAGGAAAAGATGGCTATCCACACACCAAAAGGTGAGGCCTTGGGAGAAATCAACCCTGCCAACACTGCGCTTTGAACTTACAGCCTCCAGAACTGCGGAAAAAGAAGCTTCCACTGTGCTTTACCCAATCCATGGCACTTCGCTATGGCTGCCCTAGCAGATGAATATAACCACGTAAGATGACATACTCACAGGTTATGGGGGTCAGGAGTGGACATCTTTGGGGGATGTTTTTCTGTCTGTCTAGCATGGTACACAATCATGTTAATTGTTAGTAGCCACATTCCTGTTACCAGTGTTGTTGCCTTGGATTAAGTGCTACCATGTTCTGGCCCCTATAGCTGCCAAACATAGATCTTAATTCATCTTCACTTCTCGCAATTCAGCAACTAATTCTATATATTTTCTCATTGGATTTCTTTATGCTGGCAAGGAGTGTCCCTATATGTGCCCGCCTCTATAGCATCTTCTAATCACTGAGGCCAAAGCATTTTTCATGCTATCTCATAGGATCCCTGTGGCAGGCAGGGCTGGATCAGCTTCACCATGTCAGAGAAATCGTGCGGATGGTCATGCCGAGCTTATGAACTAGGAGCCAGCTGAGTCTGGGCCTTCCTGCCCACAGCTATAAGCCCTGGTAAGGCTTGCGGCTGCTTGGCCCCGTGTAGGCGCCAGCCTGTGTGGTCCTCAGAGCACCGGGAAGAGGATGTAAGGGCTCCAAGGGTTTTCTTCCTTGTTGGGGCCAGGGCTTGGTGTGACAGGGGCTTACAGGAGGCAGCAGGACCAGGCACCTCAGGAGCCTGAAGCCCATGTTCAGGGTCCTTCCTCTCCACTGCCGGAGCCTTCACCTTGACCAAAGGGTAACCCCAGAAAGCAATGGACTGATAGGACAGAAAGGGAGTCAGGAATCAATGCAGAGGAAGAACAGGACTCCGTGCCGGCCCAACCCTGGTGCAACCCTGGTGTCACAAGTGGCCCCTGTGCAAACGGCTGAGATGCTTACAAAATACTGAAAATAAAGTTGGCAGTGGAATTTCCTCTGAGGAAGACACAGAATCCCCCAGCCCTGTGGGAATACTTAGCCTCTGTCTGAGTGTGAGAGGCCTCTGGGTGTGCGGCCTTCCCAGCCACCCTGGCCACTAGATTCTGTGACAGAGTCACAGAGGGTCCCGGTAAGAGATCCCCACTTGGGGACCTATGGGCCTCCAAGAATGTGCGTGCTAACAGGCTGCCAGGGGCATGAGTCCCACTTCTGCGCAGTCGCTGGAGGAGGAGCTGACCTGCTGCGCTGGACGTGGAGACCCCTTAAGTTTGGAAGATGTTTCTGCTCAAGCCTCAGTTGATACCGAGGAGAGGCACCTTATAGTTACAGAGACCTGGTCAGCTTGTTGCTGCTCGTCAGCTCCCATTGTCCCCTGTAACTGGGGACCTCTGCTCAACTCAACTGCCACCTCCTCCAGCAAGCCCTGCCCGATTCTCCTGGATGAAAATAATTTTATCTGCTTTTGTTTTCATGTAGCCCTTATTGGCTTCTAGCATTTAAGGGTGACCACATTAATTAAATATACATAAGATATTTGGGGAGTGATCCCCCCTTTGGATTCAGCATAGAGGAGGTGCCACCCCATGGGAAGCAAGGGCTGAAGTCTGGCTCTGCCTCCCACTTGCTATGTGATTTTGGTCTAGGCACTAAAATCTCCTCCTCCCTGGGCCTATCAGTTAGGTACGGATATCACTGCCATCCACCACACGAAGCGCCGCTAGGTCAGTGGAATTATGGATGCAGACTGTCAAGGTCAGAAGTGTCAGGGTTCAGGGGTATATTTCAGACTTTGGCGGCACAGGTAAATGGAAGCACATTTGCCTCAGATGTATACAGACTAGGGATAATGTAAGAGGGACATGGTCAATGTCTTTTCACAGGTCAGGATGACCTTGGGAATGGAGGGTGACTTGCCCTTGGCAGCCTCAAAGGACAAAACTCGGCACACTAAAGAAGAAACTGCGGCAAAAGTCAGAGGCCCCCAGCATGGAAGCGGTCACTCACGCAGTAATGTGTTCGCTGCCTGTGGAAGGACACAAAGTCACATACATAGGGCTGGAGGAATGGCTCAGAGGTTAAAGCACTTGCTTAGCAAGCGCTAAAGTAAAGCGCTAAGTATCCAAGTTCAATTCCCCAACACCACATAAGCTAGTCGTGGTGGCACATGACTGTAATCCCAGCACTTGGGAGGCTGAGACAGGAGGATAACCATGAGTTCAAGGTTGGCCTGGGCTCTAGAGTGAGTTCAGGATCATCGTGGGCTGCGGAGCAAGACCTTGTCTCAAAGAACCCAAACAAAAACAAACAGAAAAGTCACATACATGATGGATGCTGAAATAAAACAGCCTGAGCGCTTGTCATTTTCAGATTCTAGGACATGTTATGGCGTTGTTGTGAGCCAGGGCATCAGATGCCAACATGATTTTAACTTTCTTTAACGGGCCTCAGAGGGATGAGTGTCAGAGAAACAATTCCATTTGTGGGGCCTCAGAAAACTGACTCGGATGTTATTTTCCAATTTGTCTCCTGTTTCATTGTTACTTCTCCAAGAGGATCACTCAGAGCCAGAACCAAGTCTAACTAGATCAGCATTATTCCTCTAATGTCTGTGTATTCTACTGTCCATGTCTCTGGGCACTTCTCAGGGAGTTAGTCATCTAAGGAATCAGAAGGTAAGGACAAGCACATAGGCAGATGGCTGCAAGCGTCTGCAAGGATGGGTCCCTCTGGGCTTAGCTCAGTCAGGCTCCAGCTTGACTCAGCCTTTCCACTTTGCCCTCATTTCTCAGGCGCCCCGACCCATGCAGACAAACTTAGGACTTACCACATATGCAAAATGTTGACTTATGACCAGTTGCTTTCTTTTGGTCAAAAGTCCCCTAAAGTTCCCATCGAGGGCAGGGTCAGGAGGACTCCCTGGTCTTTTCACCCTGTGGCTTTGTGCAGGCGATCAGAGCCCAACTTGCCCCTTCTCACTGTGGGAGGGCTGATGACTGCAGTGGTGGGAAACCAGAGGGAGGGAGGAGCTGACGCCTCCTAGAGGTCTGCATGTATGGCCAAGGCCTTTGCCCCAGACCCAGGCTGCATCTCTCCCTCCTCATAGTCAGTCAGAGCATCTGTAAGTCCATGGCTTCACTTGGTTTAAGGAAGTAAGTTTCAAAGTGTCTTCCGTGGGGTCCTAGGAGTCCTGAGAGTCCCTCAAGATCCAGGACAGGAGAAAGAAGAGGGGTAACTAAGAGAGTGGGGGTTCAGGCTCCATTCCCATTAGAAGACTTTCCCTTATATTAAATTTTACTTAGATAAAAAGAAAGTCACTGGATTAAGAGGTATTGAAATATGTCTTATGCATATTATCAAATATTCTATAATTTGTGTGATTAGATTTATTAAGAGAAAAGAATATAACAGGTTAAAAACAAATAGGCCTGGTGTATGCAATCAGGCAGGGCCTTATAAAGCAGGAAGTCCAAGCCTCTCCTCTGCACACGGTGCACAGTGGCCTGAAGATTCAGGGGACTGTTACTGTGTTATAGCCATCACACTAGGATAGCCACATAGGGAGTTTCAGGAAGTTCTTCCCCAGGTCAGTGCATGACATTGACTCTTATCCTGGGGTAGTGTGTAAACAGGAAAACACACTTGTTCCTCGTTATAATTCTCTGAGAGCCTGCTAGAGGAGGGATGCTAAGAATCAGACAAAAAAAAAAAAAAAAAAACCCTCCAAACTTTCCTGTGTGGGGCAGGATTTTCCCCCAAACTCTCTAAATGACAGTACAGGTCAGGGAGAAGGAGGTGTGGAGACTTGTCTGTCTGAGAGTGAGAGTCATCTGGCAGCCATGACTGGTGACCTGTACATCACAGATCCTGGAAAGGTGCTGCAGAACCAATCTGTAGTGTCTTTGTTTACTGAGGAAGAAACAGGGCCTAGGACTTGCCTCTAGCTGCAAAGCCAAGCCCTGAATACCAGGCTCCTGATCTGTGAGCCACACTGTTGCACAAGGGGAGCTTTGGCCGAAAGTGGCTGGGCATCTGTTTCACAATGAAGGTGGTGAGGTGGCCAAGGAGAGTCTGGCCACAGGGGAGATTTGAGGAGGTTAGATTTTAAGGAATGAGTCCTGTATGTTTAAGAAGTGGTTTCTAATCGAAGTCACAGACCAACATGAGGTTTTTTTTTTCTGTTTTGTTCTGTTTTCTTTGAGTTAGGAAATTAACATAAAGACTGCCATCTTTGTATTGTATCTAATAGAGGCTTTACCAAAAGCTATCGTCATTGCGTTTATACAAAGGCATATACATGAAGATCATAAGCCTAGAATAAAGGATGATTCTATAAAAAGAAGAGTTTATCTTCATAAAGTACTCATGCTACTTTCTTTATTTTGATGAATGTGGTCATGAACTGGTGGGAAGAGATCTGCTCTGGAAGGCATGTGGGAACCTCCAACAGGATAGATACACAGCAAGGGTTCTTTCACATTGGGAGGCCACAGTTCTAAACTGGTGAACCTGGCAATGTGTCTTTGGCCCCTCCTGCTTCCACAGGTGTCTCTTAGTCCAGAAGCACAGCCTGGCAGGGAGCTGATAAGCTGGATCGGGGACTAGCTAACTTTTTTTCAGTAAAGGGCCAGAGAGTAACTATTTTGGCCTTTGAAGTCCCTGATACAAGCGCTCTACTCTGCCATTGTAAGAAAAGGCCAACCACAGGCAATATATTACTGAAGGGACATGGCTCTGTATCAATAAGATTCATGGACACAGAAGTGTGAACTTCGCATGATTTTCATATGCCCTGAAATACCATTCTTCTTTTTATTTTTCCAGTCATGGGAAAATAACAATTCTTGGCATGGAAGCTGTACAAAAATAGGTGATGGCAGAATTTTGGCCTACAGGTCATGGTGAACGGATACCTGGTCTAGATGGTGGTTCTTACCCTGAATCTAACAAATCAGCTGGGTGGCGCTGGGCAAGATGCTCTACCACATGAAAGTCATGCTCCTTGCTGCTTGGCAAGTGGCTTCAGCACTGAGTCAAGACAAGGGAGGGGAGCACTAGACAGGGTCAGCTGGGCAGCTGCCTGCCTGGCCTCAAGCTGGACATATTGAGAAAACAGGAGCTTCCAACATACCTTCTCTGGTGTCAAAAGGCTTCCTGGGCTTTCAGATTGGGGGTTGACCCCTCTGCATTTGGGACAGATCCGATCCTCACCGCTCCTGGGAAAACATGAGTCAGTCCCTTTGGGCAAGGCACCACAATCTTCTGGCTCTGTCCACTCTCCTGGCCACTCTAAAAGCCTAGACCTTGCCAAAAGTGGCAGCTGACACCAATGATTACAGAGGTTCATAGTCCCAGAGCCGCCATTCCCAAACCTCAAAGTATCAAAAATCTAATGTTTTTCTGACCTCAGCTGGCCTTTACTCATCCCACTTAGTGTGAATGTTTGTGTTTCACTGGAGAAGCATTAAAGTGCTTGATCACAGGGTGCTGCCTTCTGTCCCTGCTAGAATAATTACATCATGCACTGATTTGATTTTCTAAAACCTTAAAAAAAATGAATTCCAAAATACATCTGACCCCAGGAGTTTAGGCAAGGGATTGTGGCCTTGTAACACCACCTGCTTTTCAGCATTCTTTATTTGGCTTTGGTCTCTTAGTTTATTTTTTTTTTTTTTTGGTGGGGGAGTGGGGGCTGCTAGGGAGTACTGGCTGGGGATTGATCCCAGGGCATTTGCACTGAGGTAAGTCTACAACCCTTCTTTTATTTGTTATTTTGAGACAGAATCTCACTGAAATGCTAATTTACTCAGGCTGGGCTTGAATTTATAATTCTCCTGCCTTGGCCTCGCCACAGTGCTGGATTACAGTTGTGTGTGACTATGCCTAGTTATGGTCTCTTGATTTTGGAAGCTATGACCATGGCCTATGAAGAGGCCTCAGACACCACCTAACCCAGAGGTTCTTAGCCAGAAATGGGTGTTGAATTCTGTGGGTGAAACGTGTCTTTGCAAAGCTCCCAAGTGATTCTGGACCACAGTGAGTGCTACTGACCTAAGCCATTTTTCAGGTGAGAGAAATGAGGCCCTGGAGGTCTGTGGATGAGCCAAGGTAGAGAAGCTCCTTGGACCTCGGGTCTCACCCCTTTGTCCTCCAGTCAGGGCTTTTCCCATCCTTTGCCAAGCTATGGAAGAAACGAGAAGCCTGGAGAACCACCTGAAAAGCCTGCGACGAGCTCAGAGAAATCAGCGGCTGGAAAAGCACCCAGGCCTTGCTCCCCCAACCCCCATGATCTTTCCGTGACCAGGACCATGACCATGACCTCCCACCCTCTTCCCACAGCCAGCCCTTTTGCCTTCAGGTTGGAACTTCTCACTTGCCCGATTCAGTTTTCCCATCTTCATAAATAACAAAGCCCCGAACAAAAGTGCTGGTGGCACTTGCCATTTAAGGACATATGTGCCAGGAAACTGGCCTGGAACAAGCTGACTCCATCGCTCTAGGAGGCCTCATTGTCCTCATCTGTAAAATGGGCTAATAGCACTACTCACCTCTCCAGGCTGTTATGAGGACATAAGGAGAGAGTACTTGGCATGGAGTAGGTGTGTCACAATTGCTTAAGGTGGGATGTGTCCCTATTGGTGTCACATGTTTCTGACTCAGTTATCCATTAATCACAAAAGGGGATTGAAGTTATGTATATTCAGTAGTAGCAGATAAAGTCTTGGATTCAATACCCTGGACTGGATCAATCAAGAACAATAAGCCAAAAGCATAAATATATCTTCTGTCTGTATCTTTGTCCCTTTTAGAAGGGTTTACAGCAAAAAGTGTAAGACCGACTTGCGTATGTTTCTCCTTTATCTAGACAGTTTATATTCATTCCTGTAAGACCTTTTTTGAATAGTATTGCTTGAGCCTCAAAACAACTCTATGAGACAGGAAACAGCTGCTCCGATAAGAAAGCTGAGGCGTAGAGCCAGCAGCAGTTTGTAGCAGGCCATCCAACATGTCAGTGGCCAAGCTGGACCTAGAATTGTCCCCTGGTAGTGGACAGACACCAAAGAACTGACATCTTCCTGTGGCCGCTTCTCCATCTACTCACAGCCAGAGGGACAGGAAGAAAAAGACATGGAAACTGAGGCCAAGAGAGCCAAAATCATGCGCCCAAACTCACTGGCTCCTCTCAGCTTGGCCTCCCATTAGGGGTCCCTCCCTATACCCTCTTCCCACCCACGCTTCACCCTTTGTTCCCTCACCTCAAGTTCTCAGAGAGACAGGTTGAGCAGCAGAGGGCCCTGGGCTCTGGTGGGTCCTGGCCAGCCGTGGGAGGACACCCAAAGGGAAACTCGTTCTCATCGGGGGCCAGGCGAGGGCTGTTGGCTGAGCTGGAGACAGTCTTGGAGTCCATGGCTGGCCAGAAGGCTTATGTGAGCTGTTTCAGGGCACACAGCACCAGCCCTATAGAGTTCTGACCCGGATCACCCTCTCTCGTGAGCAGGAGTCTCTGGTGACTTTATCTGTTCTCTGGCTTGTGTGGTTCAACGTCACAGCTGAGTCACAGCAGGGATGGGACAGGAATTACCCTTTGTGATGAAAAAAAAAAAAATCCCCTGGCTGCTGCTGACTGAAGGCTTCGGAGTGTCCAGTCAATTTTTTAGAGTGAGAAAGAGCAAGAGAACAAGTCAGAGAAAAAACCACGTCCCAGCCTTTCGGAGGCCACAGAGTTCCTCTTGTCTGAATACCACAAGCTCTGTCAAATGTCCTTCACTTCCTCCGTGGGACACAGCTGGCCACTTGTCTTGTCACCTGGAGCCTCTGCGCATGTAGGATCCGCAGTGGGGTACTCGCCTTCCTGGTGGGAATTCCCAGGGTCCTGGAAGCAAGTCCAAAAATCCAAGTTCTAGGTCCTTCAGCTTTGCCGTGTTGAGAGCGTCTGAGTGACCTCAGGTGAAAGTCACTCTCTCACAGGGGATCTCAGTCACCCCATCTGTAACAAAAACCAAATGAATTGCAACAAGTGGCCACAGGCTGGCTTTACAGTTTGTGGTCCTCCAACTGAAGCCACCAGCAGCAGCAGGAAGCCTCTGAGGACCCAACCTTGCCTGTGGCATTCTGCACCATTCGTGTCAGTGACGAACACAACCCTCCCCTCCTTTGAAGTCCAAGTCCTCGAGACCTCAGACTCCGCGGGGCCCTCTCCCCGCAGCCCCACTCAGGAAGTCACAGGCAGCAACAGCTCGGGCTGAGCGCCTCCACTTCCCTTCCCTGAGGAGAACAAAGCGTTCAACAAATACCAGAACATGGGAGTTGGGCCCAGAGTCCAAGCAGGATGGACATCCACATTGCAGGAACAGCAAAATCCCATCTGCGGGCCAGTCGGCTGTGTGCTGGGCAAGGCTCCCCCTCCCAGTTCTAACGGCATTACAACCCGCCAGGAGTCCTGCAGCCGTGTGTACCTCAGGGAAGCCAGGTGCACAATCCAAACTCACATAGCCTCTGGTGGTAGAGTGGCATTCGAGGCTGGGCTACAGCTGGGCCACGGGGCGCAGGCCTGTAATCCCAGCACTCTGGGAGGCTGAGGCAAGAGGACTGTAAGTTTGAGCCCAGCTTTGGCAACACAGTGACTTAGCAAGACTTTCTCAAAAACCTAACATAAAAATGGGCCGGGGACCTAGCTCAGTGTGAAGGCCCTGAGTTTGATCCCTAGTACCCCAGGGGGAAAAAAAAAAGTAGGGTGATAAGTTTTGTGATTTTTCCATCACAGAAGAGATGAAAGGGAGGCACCTTGGTGGAACCTCAGAGTCTGGGATGAAGGTCACACCCTCCAGCCTGCCTCACCTGTCAAGTCAAAAAGATGACCTTGTGCCTCTTTCTGTCCTGCTGGGCTCCTACAGGGGATCTGCAAAAATGTCTGTAGCAGTTTCAAATTATGGCCTTTGAGGTGAGACAAACCTAATTTGGGATCCTGGGTCTACTACTTATTAGGTACAGGTGCTAGGACAAGGTCTTTAACTTCTCTGGGTCCCAGTTTCTGCATCTATAAAATGGGAATAATACCGCTCTAACCCAACTGTTGTACGACCAAATGAGATGGCAAGTGAAAGGGCGGCATGGTTCATGGCCCCAGCGGGCTTGGACACTTTGCTCAGATGATAGTCACCGTCTTTCTGCTCCTTGTAATCAGGGAAGAGGATTACAATAGTAAATTCCACTCACATGGTATTTGCATGTTTGTGTCTACCAAGTGGACAGGGCAGGTTGAATGTTGTCATGTGTCCTTCAATAAACTTAATGGCCTACTTTCCCTGAAACTCAAGACTGCCAGGGAAAGAGAACAGTGTCATACGGCTGGGGTGTAAATCAGGACTTCCCTCTCACCTGGGCCCAACTGGTCTTCTCGGCAAACCACCTTGAGACCCATTTTAGTATGACCAGGAAGGGGGTGGGGGCATAGCTTTGTGATTAGAGCAACTGTCTACCGTACACCAGGTCCTGACTTCAGTTCCCCACTACACATAGAAATCAGCCAGATGCGATGGCCTATGTCTGTGATTCTAGCAGTGAGGAGGCTGAGGCAGGAGTACTGCCTTGTGTTTGAGGCCGGCCTGGGCTACATAGTGAGTTAAGGACAAGCCTGAACTATAGAGCAAGACCCTGTTTCAAAAACAAAACAAAACCCCAAAAGATACTAGAAGACATTCTCTTAGCTGTATACTTTAACCTGTGAATTTCCTGCCTCCCCACCTGTCCGCATCTCCCCCTGATTTGGGACACAAGAGGCCCCCAGCCTTGTTTCTCCATCCAGCTTGAGGGTCCCTTCCTCCCAGGGCTTCTCTGTCTTCAGTGCCTCCCCACTTTCCCAGTCCTCCCCATCAGTATCAGAATACTCCCCAGCTGCTCAACCAGCCAGAGAGAAAAGTCATAGGCATTACCTTTAGGGAGGTGATAAGTACTTTTACAGACACCATTTCACCTAATTTTCACCTGACCCCAAGAGGCAGATATTGTCATCATCACCCCCATTTGACAGATGAGGGAACCGAGTCAGAGAGGTTGTGATCACAGCTGGAGTCCGGGTGCCCGAGCCCACAGCCTGTACCCTAAGCACACACTTCAAACTGCTCATCGTCGCCTTCTCTTGTCTCCTCACAAAGATCGGCTACACAGCAGCCCCAGTCTCCCTGGAACTATGCCAGAGGCTCGGGAGGGATGTCGGGAGGTTACCAGACACAGGAGGGGCTGTCCTCACCTATCCTACCAGCCCTTTGGCCAGTCCCCAGCCGCTCTCAGCACTTCCTTCCGGATCCGTTCTCCCTCCCTGCCCTCTCTGTCTCCTTCACCCCCTTCTTCAAGCCTCCAGGGTCCCATCTGGGTGGCCCCAGCCTTGGAGTGCGCTTAGGTGGAGGCTGAGCCTCCTGCCCCCTCTGCCTGGCCTTCCAGGTGTGCTTCCAGGAGCACCCGGACCCGACCTCACGGTCCTGGGAACGATGAGGTTGGGCGCTAGCCTAGGGCGCCCCAGCACCCCGCCGGCCTCAGCACCGCTCCCTGCTGCCCGCTCCGAGAGGCCGGGTGGCCCGCCAGCGGCTTCCAGCCTCGTCCTTTGGTCCCAGGCAGGTGACCGATCTTGCCTACAGCCAATTTCCAGGTGCGGCACACCCCAGACGTAGCGCCTGAGGCCCAGGAGCCCCGGGAAGTGTCCCTGGGCCGCGAGCCGCGCCAGGGCCGCTGCGATCGCGAGCTGGGCGCGCGGGGGTGGCGTGGTGGGGGCGGTTGAGCAGGGACGGGGCGCCGGGCGCTGTCCCGCGGGGCCGGGCCAAGCCTCACGCTGGGCCGCCGCCTCCCCACTGTCCGCCTGGAGCTTCCCGGCTGGCAGAGGCTGCGGAGGGTGGGGCTGGGCGGGTTCCAGGCCCCGTCCCCTAGGCTTGCTCGGGTGGCTTCCCAAGACGGGCAGACGCCGGGTCCCCGTGGTGGCTGGCGCACTCGCGGTCCCCCCTCCCGGGCCGGGTTCCACCCTCGGTCCAGCGCGCGCTAATAGCCCACAACCGGCGTCTGAGAGCCCTGGTCCCCTGGTCCCCTGCTGCCCGAGACTCCGCGTGGGGGACGGGCTCAAAAGCAGCACAGCCGAATCTTACCCGCGGACGCCTGCACCCTGCCGGAGCCTCCGGGCTCGGTGCGTCGCCGATCGGTGCTGCGGGCCCGCGGGCTGTGCGTGCGCACACCCGGGCATTCAGGGACCGTTTCTGCTTTTCTATCTTAAGCAGATCCTGCGCGTTCGCGCGAGCGCCCGCGGGGGCCACTTACTCCCTAGGAGTTTGCTTCCATTAATCACGAGAATTAGGGAACTTAGTGTTGGGGTGGAATTTTCATTCAAAAGATATAAATTAACTTTTATTTTGGCCAACCACTAACTTGGCAACTGCCCCCTCCTGTGGTCACACCTCTGACACCTGAATGATCACGGAAGGTGAGGCCACCCGCCTCTGCTGACTTGAACTCCTCTGAGTCACTGAAGAAACTCACTTTATGTATTCGGGTTCATTTATTTGTATCTTGGGGCTGTTTTTTTCTGTTGTCGTTGTTGTTTTTCTCAATACTTCCAACTAGATTTTAACAGCAAGATAATAATAATTCTTTTTTTTTTTAAACCTGGGATGTAGGTAAGTTTCCTGTGCCAGCAGCCAGGTCCACTGCCGTCTTCCAGGATGCTGTGGGACACAGTGCCCTGCTGGTGAAAAGAGGACTTCTGGGTCCCCTTGGAAGGACTGCGCCTCCAAGAGACAGCCTTGAGATCTGTGGGAGGTTGGCCAGCGGTGGCCTATATGGGGCCTCTGAATTCTAAGAGTGAAAAGACAGGACTTCCTACATCACTGACTTAAAATGTCATTGATTCTCAGACCAATCCCTGAAGGCCACTTTCTGAAGGATTTGGGGTTTCTGGGAGCCACTCACTGTCCCCCACTCCTTTTTTCTCTGTCCTGGCCCAGAGTAAGTGAAAAGAGCAACCAGCCTGACCCCTCAGTCCTCATGTGCCACATCCTGTTTTCAGATTGGTGAGGTCATTTGCTGGAAATTTACCAAGGGAAATAGTTTAATTTTGGAAAGTACCAAAAACTTATCTCTAGTCACTCGATTTAATTTGGGGGGCTCTTGACATAGAGGGGGCAGTACCGGAGGACTTCGGAGTGCCCAGGGACCAGCAAAGCTGTAGAAATTGAAAGCCAAGCCCACAAGACTCCACCTGATTCAGAAGGGAAATAAAACCTTCCAGAGACCATTCATCTCTACCCTGTAGAATTTTTTTTTTTTCTAAAAGTAAATTTAAAAAGAGAAATAGTCCATCTGGTCAAGAGCTCAGGTCTGGTGGTCTGAGCTCAGGGCCCCAGTTGAGGGAACAGGAAGCAAACTGTGTTAGGTGATGTTTGAGCCAGGCACTTCTCTCATCCGTGCCTGCTGCTTGTTCTCAGGCGCTCTGAAGGATTGCACCCCTGCCTTTCCCCCAGTCCATGAGCCCTCAGACCCTTGACCCTGAAACGGTCGCCTGGCCTCACAGCCTTTAAGCTTGCAGCTCCTGGAAAGGTCCTAAGGACTAAGTGGCCAGGAGAGTTGTGGATGATCAAAAGGTTTGTGGATGCCTGCCTAGCCTGAATTGGTTCCTCGGGTGAGATTTATAATCCACAAGGAGATACAAAATTGAAGAATGGTGAAAACAGACAGGGCCCTACCGTATGCTCGGATGATGTGGAGTTACGTCCTTCCTCCTTCCAGCCCTGTCTGAAATCTCTAGTAGTATGCTGGCGTGAGCACTGAATTAGAAGTTAAGAAATTGGTGTTCTGGTTTTGTTTTTTCCTTTTCTTTTTCCTCCTCAGCTGCCTAATCGGTTGACTGGGGTGTTTAATAAATGAATGCTTAAGTAATAACTCAAGGCACAATGGTTGTTTGTTTGTTTTGAGTTTGAACATCAGAGTGTGCATGGGGGTTTTAAACTTCATATTAGCTGCAGAACCTGGTCTTTAAATCCTCTCCCATGGAGCCCAAGTACGTAAGCCAAACGGAAACAGAGACAATCTGTGAAGCAGAACAGATATCCTGGGACCTAGGCACTAGAGAGCTGTCCTCCTGCCTTGGCTGGGGGCCTTATGTCCTCCCCAAACCACATGGTTTGGGGCTGGAGGGCTGGCACAGTGGTTAAAGCACTTGCCTTGTAAGTGCAAGGCCCTGAGTTCGATTTTCAAGCATCACATAAAGTCACGCATGTTGGTGCATGCTTGTGATCCCAGCACGCAGGAGGCTAAGGCAGGAGGATTGCCATGAGTCCAAGGCCAGCCTGGGCTACAAAGTGAGTTCATAACCAGTCTGAGCTGCAGAACAAGACCCTGTCTCAAAAACAAACAAACAACCCTCCCCCCATCCCCAAACCTACACAGTTTGAAATCCACAGACCTAATCTGACATTCTGTATAAAAACTGGGATTCTTTCCTTGGCTTGCTTACCTTTCCTGTCCCGGCCCATGCAGCCTTTGCTCTGACACATGTCCCTAGAGAGAGCAGACATAATATTATAGTGACTGGGTCACCAGCTCTCCACTGGAGCCTAAATATCTGGAAGCCTGGTGTCTGTAGGTGAAAAAAAAAAAAAAAAAAGCACGACAAGAGTGATGAGGCCAGGTACAGTGACACACTGTAATCCCAGCACTCTGAGTGGCCGAGGCAGGAAGTTTGAGCCAATGCTGGTCAACTTAGTGAGAGCTGGTCTCAAAATAAAAAAAAAAAGAAAAATAAAGGGTTGGGGATGTAGCTCAGTGTGAAGGCCCTGGGTATAATCTCTAGTATCACACACACTGAAAAGAGGAATAATTACTGCCATTAATTTGATGTGAGACACTATTCTGAGCACATTAAAGGCATCATTTCATTTAGGTAAGAAAATGATTTTCTCTTTTCCAGGAAAGGCTTAAAGAATTAGGTGAATGGTCAGAGTCAAGTGGCTAGTAATTGGCCGCGCTGGGAGGGGCAGGGTGTTTACTTCAGGATGTGCACATATTTTCCATTGTACAGGCCAAGCTGAGACCTCACCTGGTTCTCTCATTGGCAAGCCTGGGGCTGTTCTCTTGCTCTGGGCCTCAATTTCCTCATTTATCCAGTGGCAAAGATGTAGGATGAATTAGACACTCTCCAAGATTCCTACACTCTTTGTTTACAAAATCCAAGCCTGGGCCACAGCTAGGAGCAGCGCGGCCATCTAATTCCTCACCCCAGCCCAACATGCTGGCTCTGTCTCCAGCTCTTAATTCTTAACGCTTCTTTATCAGAAGATGGATCATGAGTCATTATGACTCACGTTTCCCTCTAAGTGCAGGCGAGTCTTTCATGAAGGCAGGCTGGGGGTGAAGGCCACAAAGAATCCAGCTAAGCATAGAGCAAGCCTTGAAAAGAAATTAGAGGAGACCAAAGAAGAAATGGGGAGGTGCAGTCACAAATCTCCTACAAAAAGACCTAAAACCCCAGGAGATGAAGTCAGGGTAAATAAAGATGAATATGGGAAAAATGATGGCATCTTCTGGGCCCAGAAATTCAATGAATTAAAGCAGGAATTAAAGCAGAAAATAAAGCAGACAGTAGAAGAGCTACACCAGTGCATAGATAAGGAAAAAGCAAGCCTTGAAAAGCAGCTAGAGGAGACCAAAGAAGAAATATACCAGAAGATAATGAAGACAAAACAAGAAATTAGAGAAGAACACAAGAGAGATATAGAAAAATTGAACGCAGATATTCAGGAAATGAAAAACACGCAGGTAATAATAAGCAACCACTTTAAACAACTTCAGAATAGTATGTCAGACCTAGAAAATAAAGTGACTAAGCTGCAACATACAGGCCATGAAGAATACAAAGTAAATAAAGAAAGTGAATCATTACAACGACTGATAGATGATTCAAGGAGAAATAACCTCAGAATTATGGGAATCAAGGAGAAGACTGAGGACAAAACAAAAGGCTTAAAGGACATGTTTAATGAAATAATGGAAGAAAAAATGAACATGGAACTTTTACAGGCATATAGAACACCAAACCACTTTGATCAGAAGAGACCCTCATCATGACACATCATGATTAAAATTCTAGAAACCCAACACAAAGAGAAAATACTAAAAGCGGTAAGAGAAAAACAGAAGGTGAACTACAAAGATAAGCCCATCAGGATAACAGCAGATTTTTCAATCCAAACTAAAAGCAAGGGGATCTTGGAACAATGTCATCCAACCACTAAAAAACATAAATGTCAACCAAGACTGCTATATCCAGCAAAATTATCTTTTAATTTTAAGGGAGAACTTAAAACTTTCCATGACAGAAAAGAATTTGCAGCCACTGAGCCAGTACTGCAGAAAATACTTAAAGGAAACTTGGACAGTGAAAGGGAGACCAGAGACACCAATGACCCCAGAGAAGAAGTGACAACAGCTAGAGGAGAAGGAGCTGAGAAAAAGTAGGTTAGTAATCAGTGAAATATGAGTAAATAAGATATGAAAGTTAGGAAATTAAGAAATAACTAGATTTGCCTACATGTCTGTCGCTTTAAGTATATTTATGTGGTATAGATTTAAGTTCATTTAATGTAGCAATGTGATATAGTTTTAACTTTGTTTTGTTGTAGCAATTCACTTATTAGGTCACTAATGA